>CAJNDV010033817.1:0-33018 GCA_905221635.1 Symbiodinium sp. CCMP2456
TGCTACTGCTACTGCTACTGCTACTGCTACTGCTACTGCTACTGCTACTGCTACTGCTACTGCTACTGCTACTGCTACTACTACTTCTTCTACTACTACTACTACTACTACTGCCACTACCACTATATACTCCTATCACTAATATCCCCTACGGCGGCCACTCCGACCGCTCCAATATTACACCAACGTTCGTTGCTGCTGCTGCCACTGCTATCACCACCACCACCACCACCACTAATGCCCCTTTAGAACCCGAATCGTACACAGTCGCAAGACTCTGCTGCGTCTTCACCGCGTACGAGTGTGGAAAGTACAGTCACCGAAAACTCTGCGACTTGTACTGTTAGATCCTCAACCAGCAATAACTCAGGCGGGCAGGGGGGAAGGCGGGGGGGGGAGGGAGGGGGGGTTTGTCAGCAGAGCTTAACGGATGTCGATTTGGGTTTGGGTGTGGAATTTACTGCTGGAACTCCTTGTCTTGGTGATACGCAACCAACTCGGTTTACTGTTTGGGATTCCGGATCGCTTCGGGGTCCGGGTTTACCTGGTTGGACTGCAGTCCCTCCGTCATCCGAGCCGCTTCTCGCAGGTGCAGGTCAAACGGATGCCCAGGAAGCCCATCAAGGAAGAGAAGGCAAACTGCCGATGAGCTTCGGGTATGTAGGGATAGGACAAAGTTTGGGGTTTTTTAAGGTTAGTATATGCAACTCAATACATTAACATGAACATCTACTGCGGCAACGGAGGCATATCGAAATGAAAAGCACTGCTCCAAGTGCTGTGTAGTGCACAGCCGATTTCACGGGCATGTAAACTTGTGCACATCAGTGTTACGGCAATGCAGAACATGCGAGCCGTCCGTGGTTCGATGGGGTGGCCAGTAGGTTCAATAGATATTACGATATGCCTCTCTGACGTCTCGCAGGTACATGTTAAGCTCACCATGTTAGAAGAATGCAGCACTGACAGCTACAGGTTCGACAACCCCCAACCATCCCAGCACCCCGCTGCTTGCAGGCATCCCCCTCGCCGATGAGGAAGCGGGCTCCGTTGCAAAGACGACCAGCATGGAGCTCAGAGTCACTGTCAGCCTACCTGCATGGGTTATGCGATCCAGCCACCTGTAGCAGCATATGTGACTGAAGGGGAAAAGGTTCTCCAAAATATTCACAACACTTATTGTATTATTCTTATGATTTCAGTGTCGCTTACCATGCCTTTGACATTGCTTACTTCGCATCTTGCTCGTTTGATGCAAAATCTGCTGGCTTTGTTTGAAGTTTGGCATCGGGCCCTAAACCCTAAACCCTAAACCCTTTTAGCTTTACAGAGTGGGCGGGTTGAGGCTTCCGGCGCAGTGATAGAACTGAGATCTGCTTTGGTACTTTTTCATGCAGACACTCGACAAAGTTTGGAACTCTCTGGTTTTACTGGGGCTTTTGTCAGGGCTCTTCGTCAGGATCCATGTGCAGATTTCGGTGTAGAGGTTCAGGGTTTCGCTTTCACAGTTGAGATGTCTTGTATCAGGGTCCATCATTATCTGAAACTCTTTTCCTCCTGGCACAGGTGCAGGTCAAGCGGATGCCTCGCAAGCCTGCGCCGACAGAAGAGTCCCTTACCTGCACCCCAAGCCTTCAAAGCGCCCGGAAGCCCCAGGACCAGAGCCCGAAGGGAGTCCTTTCGGTTTGGGCAGGGGGCTCTTGGGACGGCTCCAGGACCCGCTGGCTTTGTGCGTGTGTCCCGTTGCCACGAAATGCGCATACCAGTAGCTCTGAAACCTTGTCAACTCGTAGTACACGTAAAGTCAGAGAATGAACCTCTATAGCACCCCGGACCTCAGGAAAGCCGCTCTCAAACCAAAGCGTAATGTGGATACATACGATTCAACCGAACCCTAGTGCGGAATAGTATCAATGTCCAATGTGAGGATGCAGGAGGCGTTGGAAAAGGAAGCCGCCGATGCACTCAAGGCTGGGGCAGGATAGAACCCTGCAAGCGATCTTATGGCCAAGGGGCATGTAGGCTGACTAGCGTGGATCGGCGAGTAGACCACGCTCCTGCAGAGATCAGTATCGTCGGATCCTTCTAATAATTCTAGTAAGGGCTCTACGGACGGGAGTGTCCGTCAATCAAGACATAATCAAAGACAAGATTATAAGTATGCAGGTCACAGCTGCCCTGCTCTTCATATGCTTGTGAAGAAACACGTGCAGTCACGCATGCGCATTCTCAGAAAGACAATCCACTGTCACTGCCCGATGGCAAAAACGATGCAGAAAACACCACGCAATCAACATGCTGTTACCATACCAGATGTTTCCATGGACCCTAAACCCTAAACCCTAAACTGCCTAAACCGTATCAGATGATCAGGTAGCAGCAGTCCCCAGGATGCCATACAGACATCTTGATAGCAGTCAAGACCATGGATCTCCTCCGCGGGTTTCGGGTGGTGGAGGGTTAGGGTTTCAAGGGTCGGGGGGTGCTTGATCTTGCGCAGCGAAGCCTGCATCCTAGCATTGGCCCTCTCCTAAACCGTTAGACTACAAAGCAGAGAGGGACGAGTCGTTTGCAGAGGGCTCTCTTTCGGCTTCCAGGCTAGACCCGGGCATCACCTTGCCAAGCAAGTCTTAAATCCAAACGCCGATTTTCAATCGCCGGTGGGTATGGAGCGAAGGCCGTCGAGGTCGCTGTCCAGTTGGTCGAGCAGTACAAGAAACTCCGCAGAGCCCTAAATCCCCAAATCCTAGTATTGGCGGCTGTCCTCTTTGGTTTTGGGTTGCTGTCTATCTTGTAGCTCCTTCTTGGGGCGTGCTGCTGAATTGTTAAATCAATCCTGTCATGGCGTTAGGGCGAGTCAGGGCCAGTGGGAATTCTTGTCAGGGTGTCTTAAAGCTTCAGGTGTTGACGTTTGCCTTGTGCTTTGGGGCTCGGGGTGTGAGCCTCAGGGATTGCCTGTCCCTTGATAGTTGATTAGGGCTTGGGGTTTAGGGTTTAGGGTTTAGGGTTTAGGGAGGCTTTGCCACTGTCGGCTTATCGTTCAAAGTGGGCCACTCTGTTCAGGGCTTTTCGCCCCCCACCTCTTTTTGAGCGTTACGTCCCTTCTCGGGCCGCAGGTTTGTCACATGGAGCCATTGAGTTGAACCTTTACGCTGACATCAAACCTTGACTGACAGACAGAGAGCCAAGTCGCCCTGACCCTTATAGAAGGTCTATATACCATATAGAAGCCTTATAGAAGCCCTAGATACCCTAAACTCCCCACCTGTAGTTTCCTTTAACTAGGGGTTTAGGGTTTGACATCTAAGGAAAGAGTTGAACTCCGCCCGTCTGGCAGCCGAGGGCAACCAACAGGAGAACGCGACACCATCCCCTTAGAGTCCCTTTATTAATTATGTTTCAGGATGAAATATCCCCAATACCCTGGCTTGTTTTAAGTCATGGCCGCTATATATCTAGGTTTAGGGGGTTTTTGAGGGGTTTTGATTTGGACTTCAGGTCGAAGTGCTTCAGGAGAGGCGGGGTTCGGGCAGTGGGACGGGCCTTCAGGTCACCGAGCACTGCATGGACTCGGGCTTCGGGTTTAGGGGAGCAGGGTGCATAAATTTGTTTGATGAGAGATAGAGAGATACAGAGAGATACACAGAGAGAGAGAGAGGCTTCTTCAAGAATTTGGAGAATTTGGATTCGACCTGGGTGAGTCCATGGCTGTTTCCACATGATCCTAAAAGCCCAAACCGGTTCGCGAAGCCTGAACTCAAGACCTCCAGAATTTGGACGCAGGACCTCCTGGTGAGAGTCGCGCAACAGGCTTACGACCTCGCCATGAAGGCCATGCCGGGCAGCCTCCCCTGAGAGGTCGCCAGTAGAGGAACTGACAGACCTCAGATGAGCACGCAAAACGGGGCTACAATCTGAGTACCACCCGGGTTCAGAGTCCGATTTAGACTGGAGCCAGGCAGCCCAGCCCGCACCGTAACCTCAGCCGGAAACCCACGCAACCTACTCAACCCTTCTCAACCCTACTCAACCCGACACCCTGAACCCGAGACTCCTAGACCTTAACAGCCCCAACAGGAGGCCTTGAAAAGAAAGCCCTTGAGCCCTAAATCCTAAACAAAAACAAATGCCTGAAGAGCCCACCCGTCCCCCCTGGCAGGACAAGCAGTGGTCGGCAAGCAGTTTGCAGGAGATCATGGAGAAGCTGAAGCAAGCGAAGCAGCTTTCAGCGCTCAAAACCGAGAGCGAAGACGGCGAAGCACCGACGGTTCCAGTGAAGGACACGAAACTCGCACGAGCTTCAGCTTGTTGTGGAGGGTGAGGCCTTCTGTTTGAGAGCAGTGGGAGTCTGGGCGGCTGTACAGCTTAGAGGTGGGCTGAAGGGAGCATTCATTGCCGAGCAGATCTTTTGCGAGCTGCCCCTCACCGATGCATTTGATCAGATCTCCATGTCTTCTAAACGATCCTGCGGATCAGACGGCCTTCTGCCACTGCGGAGACCTTTGCTCGGCATTCTGGTTCGAAGACAGCCCGGGCTTCTGTTAGATCTGTTCAGAGCAGCGCCAGGAGGAGATTCCGGACCACATTCGCAGCAGGCCTGCCGTGTTGGAAAGTCTTGGCACTTGACACTCGGATTGCCAGCACATTAGTTCAGCAGCAAGCAGCCTGGTGGTCCAACTTTGAACTCAACTTGTACATGTCGGTTGAGGTTCATTGAGGCCAGTGCTGGTATCATCAGTATGATTCAGTATGTTAGTTGCTGCACTCTCGTTGTTACGATTAGTGTTATGTTTTTGTCATTAGACTTATTGCTTGTTGTGTTTCTGACTACATACTATGGCATGGAAAGGCTAATGCTCAAAGCTGGTGCGATATAACAGCCTTTGTGAGCGATGGCTCCGGGCATAGGGTCAAGAGATGTTGGAGTTTTGAGGTGCATGGCAAGATGTCGGATGATGCCTGGCTCTTGTTGATGCCTTGAGCTCTGGAGCCACAACAGGTCTCCGACAGCCTCCATCTACAAGGTCAAAGAGTTTCCAGCAGTTGGAAGCTGGAACAGGGTAGATTGGAACACGAGCTTGAAAAGCAGGCTGGGTTCATTGGTTCTGGCCCTTCCGCTACCGCGTGAAATCGCATGTCTTAGCATCCACAAGCCCGTGTAGAGTTGCGTGCTGCACGGTGTCAGATGGGCAAGATCCGTGGACGATCCAAAGCTGCTGTATTTTGCAGATATCACTCAAGCCTCTCCCTTTGCCGTGCCCGAAACCCGAAAGCCGAAACCTTAAAGCCAAAAGCGAAACCCTAGACTTGAAAGCACAAGCAAAACCCCAAACTTTATCCCCAAACCGCAAACCCTTTGCCTAATCCACCGGAAACTTGAATGCTGGGTCCGAAACAGGCTCGAGCCTCAGCTGTCCAGAAGGCGCCACTGGGTGTTCACAGAAAGTGGGGTTCGGATTTAGGATCTGGGGTTTGTTGTTTTGGGATTTCGGGTTCTACGATTTCAACTTTGGTTTGAGGGTTTTTTCAGCCAGAGGCTAAGGATGTGAGCGGATGATAGGAAAGGGCTTCAGAGAGAAATATGGCATGTTTTAACAGTCACAATGATAATAGTGATAGTAATAATATTGGTAACAGTAATAGTAAGTATAAAATCATGACAATAGTAGTAATAAGGTAAACTATGCTTTGCTTTACCGGTTCAGGTCTTCTCGATTCAGTCTTGAGGTCTTGCCCAGGAAAGCATTGACTTGTGGCACACCTAACTAACTCTTCACTCCGAACCATGAGCAATGATCAAGCAGCAAGCAGCGATATCTTAAACATGATGGCCAGTGATAGCCCATAAGTATCATCTAGCTTACCCACACAGCGTGGCTCCTAAGAAATAAGACTGTTTCAACTCGGACACTCCGTGGTGCATGTGGTGCCTTCCTGACAGTCCAGACTGTTTCGGTACGCACGACTGCCACAAGACGCAATAGCCCGTAAAACCGCTCCATGCTCAGGCTTGTTGGTTTGGAGATGTTTAGGGTTCACCTTTGCCTGGCTGCAGGATGTGCCTTCGGCAACTTAACCCAGCTCCGTGTGAGTTCCGACTCAGGCTTAGGGGCGATGCCGTGAAAACCCAAGAAATATGTACTTCTAAAGCCAACCACCTCAAGCTGCCCGGCAAGTCTGACATAATTTGGCAATTTAGGGAAAGGCTCGGGTTTCAGAGTTTAGCTCAATGCTTCGAGGTTCAGCAGTGCTCCGCGTAGTCCATCAGCACCAGGAGCTCCTTCCTAAGCTCAGTCGTCTTGTCGGGGTTTAGGGTTTAGGGTTTAGGGTTTAATGATGCAGTGAAATATAGTACAGTTTAACTGCATGTAAAAGTAACATACAATCTGATATAACGTAATCGCTTAGTAGAATAGTGTGACCCGTGCGATCCTGGTACCCAGTACTGTTGCATTCGATTTATCGCTACTCTACTGCGTAGGCTTCAGGCAACACTCTTTGCAAGTATGGATTCTTGTTGGTGTTTTTGGGTGTATGTTTGTAATATTTGTAACATATGTGGTAGCAAGACGAGGCAGCGATGACAATCGTGCTATTCTAATCACACTCTCTTAATCATGATTATTCAGGTTCATGGTCATAGTAGAGTAATTTATGTCAGTTCTGAGTCATCATCAAGAAGCTTCGCTGGAAACGCGTCCACAGCTCATCGCAGGGTCATCCTCAAGGCGAGAAAGCGGAAGCTTGTCTTGCAGTGGTGGCTTCGGAACTAAGGGAGGGAGGATTTGAAGGTTGGGGGTGTAATTGGGGCCTAAATATTTCCCCGTACTATTTTGGGAGGTTCCTCATTATACTTGTACTATATTGACCCCAAACCCTATTCAATCCCTATTCTAATATTTCAGCCTCTATATTAAGGGGTTCAAGGGGTTTAAGTCAAGGGAGTTAGCACTAGGGGATGATGGTTCTTGTACAGGGTATATAGTAGTTGTTGCTTCATTGCTTTGGTCACAGACCTTTATGGCCCTGCACAAATAAAGTGGCACCTTGCCTTGCTCAGCCCTAAACGCTCTTGAGCCCCAGGTCCTCAGCCCAAAGTCCTAGGTTTGGGCCCCCGCTTTGGGGCAACCGGGTCTCGTATCCGGGCTTCTAGCTTCTAACTTACCTGGGAGCCGGTCTCGGGGGCGATCTATCCGGCTTTCCTTCAATAAAACCTGCTTTTGCACAGCCGGATGTCCTCAATTCCCGGATCCGTGAACCTACGACGCTGAAGCCTTCGCGAATGGGGCTTGAAACGGGGCAGCTCCGATTGCCCTACGTATGAACACCAACGTCTTAAGAGCTTCAAGCAAAGGTTTTTGACTTCCCCGGTGCTAACCCGAACTCCCGAAACCCCATAGTCCAACAGAGCCGTAAAGTCTGTTCAGTCTTCGACGAATGTACAGCGACGACGAGTTCTCGGCTGATGCATCCAGCAAACGTCGAAGGAGGACCGGACGGGGGAAGGGCCAGGGGTGGTGTTTATAGGGTGGAGGGTTTGAAAGAGTTCGGGCTCCAGGGAGTCGCGCCTTATCAAGTCGGTGTGTTTTGGGCACCTGTTCTCGTTGGCAGGAACGGCGGGCAGGGACAGCATTCAGAGGCTTACCTTGACGACCCCAGACTGCGAATGCGGCCCCATGTAGAAAATCAGCCGGAGAAGTTTAGAATTTGGAAAGCTTGAAAAATTCAAGGCTTACGGCGGAGCGCATTGAGCCTTTCGATGAAGTCGAGGGCGTGCTTTGAGGCCCCAAACCCGAAGCGTGAAAAAGCGCAAGGATTCCAAAAATCGGCCGTACCAAACTCGGGACCATCAAGACCCAACGCCCAAATCCTTCAACCCTTAACAACTAAAGGATGTTGGGGGATCCGGCTCCGGGAAACTGGTAGCACTTCAGAGGCCTAGAGGTTGAGGGACAGCCTGTAAATTTCTGAATGACAATGCCGGAGCTGGACAGCCGTATGAAACGTGTGGATGCGGTGTTGGCACTTAAAGACTTAAAGAACAAAAGGATCAAAAGGCCGTCAGGACAGCCCTCCATCCTGACCCGAACCCCTTAAAACCCGAAGTCCTGAACCTAAGCTCAGAGTTTCTGCTCTCTAGTGCCGCTGATTCCAGAGGCAATAGCTCCCAAAGTTCTACTGGAGCTCAATGTTTCTAACTTCCCCTTGCCGCCCTTGATCAGGGCTTCACCGGAGAGGTGTTGTGCACGCCAGATATATCTGCTGAGGGAGGCACAGAGAAGCTCCAACGCGCCTTTGCCTGTCCGGGTTGCAGGGCCGCCCAGTTTCTGCACATGTTCCAGAACACTCGCAGGAATTGTGCCTACTCTCATACCACGCAGATTACAACACAGCGTATTGAAATATGCAAATTGTGTATGCCGAACTCCAGAGCGGCTTTCTGAGCATGCAGGCATATGTAGATATGTGCATATGTACGTAGGTACTCTGTGTGAAGAACAGTGCATCAGATCATTCAATGCATCAGGCTTCATTCCATGTAGAATTTAGACAGTATGACAAAATGTGAGACGATACAGACTAATATGCTGGCACATGGTATGTTGTAAATATCATACCAGATCGCATCGCAAACTTAAAGTAACATATCATATGACAGCTTAACACATCGCCGCACAATGAAGCCGAATGGGATTCGATACAACAGCATATAGCATAATGGAACATGATGAAACATTACACAGTCTGTCATAACATAATGACATGTAAAGCCAGTGGAATACGACTCGGTTTAAGAATGTGACGTGACATAGCGTGGTATGAGTTGGTATAGGTTGATGCACCGTAGCATGACATACCGTAATGCAACAATTTGTAGTAAAATATAACCAACAGTATATAACATAACATGCTATAATACAATACAAAGCATCACACTCTGGTATCATAGAAGGAAGGTGCAGTATGACATGGTTTATGTTCGAATATGAGAGAGTAGGATAGAATGGAGTGCAATACAAGATATAGAAAAGGTTATATTAACATACAGCAGAGTATATCAAAATATGGTACATTATGGTAGGATATTGTAATGTAATGTGATGTAATATACCAGAGTATCACGCTTATGAGTATACTATGCGATGCTATACTATGCTATGCTACATAGTACTGTAATATGCTGTACTATGCTGCACAGTACCATACTATGATATGACCAGGGTCAGAAAATGCTGGTATATAATCTCATGTAAGATGACACCGTACGACATATCATGACTGCGTGTGGTAGATTACGATATCGTGCAGTATCGCAAATTACACATAACACCTTTTATTATGACAGGGTATGAAAAGGTGTGAAATTGCATATATATATATATATATACATATATATATATATATTACATATACAGGTTGTAACTCTTGTAACACGAGACATTACAGTGTTATGTACGATGCAATGCAGCAAAATACAGTACACTACCATAAAACGCAGCATAATATGACGTGATACAGTGTAGCACAATTTTTGATACAACATACAAAGGTGCAAAGTAACACAGTGCAATGCGAAACAACGCAGTCAATGCAATTTGATACAGTATACCGACAATACAAGACACTATTCTACGGTCCAATCTAATGCAATACAATATACTGAAATGGAATACAATACAATACACTGCAATTCAACCATACATTGTTAGTCCTCGGTTCTGAGATGGTTGCGCAAGTGTCTGCCGAGGATTGGGATCCGTCGTACCACAATGCGGACGAGGTCCACAAAAAGTGGGGGCACTTGCTGCGGCTGGAGTCGCCGGACAGGCTCATCTTCACCCACCATCAGGTCTCCAAGACTTTCAGGACTGCCCGGATTTCTACCTTCCCTATACATGCAGTGCAGTGCATGTGAAGCTGAGGCTGAAGGCAGCACTTCAGGACGATTCGAAACCGGACGTTCCGGCCAATGCAGTCAGATATAAATTCATGCCTATCTCTCTCTCTCTCTTTCTACATATATTCCCCAAGCAGGGTGATGACTCGTTAATGGTTGAAACCCTGAAACGTTGCTACTTGACAAGTCATACGAGAGACTGTAAGTGCGGATCCCGCACAAGCAAGCCGCAGGAATGGGCCTCACAGAGGGCAGCCCCTGCAGCGTTTGCTCTCCGATCTGGAGGGGGGCGTCCTGGAAGCCCAGGACCTCACAGCCCTGGTAGGCCGGGTTGTGTTCGGGGTATTCGTGGGCTTTAGACATAGACTCAGGCGGAGGTTTTAAGGGTTGAGGGCGTTGAGGGTACAAGGATTCTCGTGCTGGTGTTAAGAGACTTAGCTTAGGGCCGAGGCTGAGGGATTAGGCAAAATCCAATGAAAGCAGGCTGGGTTTTCCGGCGGTGAGGAGTCATGACTCGCGTGTAGGTGCTCAGGGATTGAAAGTTTGGGTTTCATGGATGATGTATTCTTCAAGCTCCATGAACTCCATGGCTTCTCAGCATAGTCCAATGCTACGGTGATCAGTTCTGTGGCAACCCGACCATTGATTCGTCTGAGAGCACAGAGTTCTTGAGATGTAATTTGCGAGGTCAAGCAGCTCCCTTTCTCTTAGCATTGAGCCTCATACGGGTTCCGTTCGCCTACATCAACCACAGGGGACGTCCTGCAAGTTTCACCCTTGAATTCTGAATATATCCAGGAGACAAAAGCGAGAAACAACCAGTATCAGCTGGGTATGTGTGTGTGTGGGTGCGCGGGTGTGTGTGTGTGTGTGGGCCGAACTACTTGCTTTGGAGATTGCGCCTCGCCTTGAAGCAGGTAGACGTTCCCTCCTCCTCCCGCTTCCTCCGAGTTTCCTCGCTCATGTCGCTGTTTCTGTGCCTTGTGAGCCTTACTGGTGGCAGTGGCGCTGCTTTAGCACCGGAGGTGGCCTTACCTGTGGGGCGCGTGCAAGGTGTTCAGGAGGGCAACGTCCGCGCCTTTCGCGGCATCCCCTATGCCGAGGCACCGCTCGGGCCTCTGCGCTGGCGCCCCCCCGTGGCCTTCAAACCCTGGCAGGGCACCAGGGATGCCTCGAAGTATGGGAAGCCCTGCCTGCAATCCTTTGGAGGCAGCGAGGATTGTCTCTACTTGAATGTCTACGCACCAGACAATCTGACCAATACATCACGAGCCCCTTGCCTGGTATGGATCCATGGCGGTGGCTTTGAGTTTGGTTCTGGTGGCGACATGTACAACGGGACCAATATGGTGAGCTTTCTCCACTCCCAGGACAGTCCTGTTGTACTTGTCACGATGAACTACCGGCTGGGAGTCTTCGGTTTCCTCGGCAGCGATTTATTGCGCGAGCGTGATCCCCTTCGATCAACCGGCAACTACGGAATCCAGGATCAGCGCATGGCGCTGCGTTGGGTGAAAGACAACATCCTGGCCTTGGGGGGTGATCCTAGCAAGGTGATGATCTACGGGCAGTCTGCTGGTGCATGCAGCGTGTCCTCACACATGCTGATGCCTGGATCCTACGGTCTCTACGCGCGGGCTATCATGGAGTCTGGCGGATTTTCCGGGTGGTGCGCCCAGCCGATGAAGACCAGTGAGTTTTGGTTCCAGAAGCTCATGGAGCACACCAAGTGTGACACCACGGACTGCCTCGTTCAGCTGTCATCGCAAGAGCTCATCTCAGCGTACTTGGCAATCCCAGACGGCCGTTGCTGCCGGCAGATTGTTGGGTATCCCTTCATTCCGTGGGCCCCGACCATTGATGGCATCGAACTCAAGGGCCACTCAATGGACCTGTTGAAGCAGGGTAAGGTGAACAAGGTTCCGATGGTCATGGGAACGGCACTTGATGATGCTGCCGGCTTCTTCACAAACCACAGCCTTAGCACGGAGGACCTGGACACGCTATTCGATAAGTACGAGTCGCGTGCGGCTTCGAAGCCATACCTGTCTGAAGCCCATGCAACTTTGCAAAACTATAGCAATGCTTGGTGGGCTGCGGAGCGGGCTGTGACTGACCAGAACTTTTTCTGCCCAACGCATTTCGCGAGCCGTACATTGTCAAATGCAACACAGACATTCCAGTATGTGCTTGCGCACTCCACTACTACTGCCCCAGTCGTCCAGCACGGTGACGAGATCCCCCTTGTGTTCATGAACCTGCCTCGTACTGCGTCTCCTGAGGAGAAGCAGTTGGCGGCAGAGATGGCCACGTCCTGGTATCGCATGGCGTTGTCGGGCAGCCCCGGCGGGGAGCTGCCATGGCCCAGGCAGACACCTCAGCTCGCCCCCCTCTTGAAGTTCCAGGTTTCCTCGGAGGGTGGCAGCCAGGTGATGGATTCTAATTACCGGGATGCCCTATGCGCCTTTATGCTTCAATGGCTGGACAAAGCCATTCATGTGGCTGAAGGGTCTCAAGAAACGCACGAAGTTGTGATTTGATGCGCTCTTCTACAGCATGTTGGGGCATCTTTTCGAGTCGCCTCCGCTTCAGGGCCTGCTAAGTCAGTCTTGGCGCTCGCTGCGGGGCGCCTCTCTCTTCGTGGTTTCCTTAGCCACTCCAAACAGTTGGCTTCTGGTTTCCTCGATTATGTGGCCCTCACATGCGGGGCCGCAAGAGTTGGAAAAACCAAGATCCGCAGCAGTGTTTGTCCAACGCCCATTTTCAGATCTTCAACTTCAAGCTCGAGCTTGCTGCTCACCCTCCCTTTCTATTCCTTGGCCCGAGACCGGCCGAAGGCGTTCAGCAAGACGGCAAGCTGCACGTGATGTGCGGAAATCGTCGCTTGACAGTGCCGCCTGGTCATCGACATGAGTTCTGTGTGGGGCTTAGGAGTTAGGGTGCAGAGGCTCGTGGGTTTAGGCTAAAGGTTGCTTGACACATCTATTCAAACCTGGCGCTTTCAGAACATGGGTTCCGTCTTGCATGGTTTGCCCTCGGCCGAGGGCTTGTTCGTGACCACAGAGCACATGTATGGCTTCGTGCAAGCACTACTGTGATTGCTGACCGCTCCAGGCCAGTGATCGAGCCTAAACCCGCAACCCGTAGCCTGAGATGCCCCCACCACACAAGCGGCGAGGTGCACATGCTTTTGTTTTGTGGTTTAGACGTTCTCGGCTTGGGTTCAAGACTTCACCCGAAGCCGAGTGGAATCTGGCGTTCGCTGCAGCTGAGGCTGAAGCAGTACATGAGGAGCCTGAGGGAGGTGGGAGCGGTGGTTGCACGCTTTGGTTTTCCTATTTTCCTGCACCCCGATATGCGGAGGGAGAGCCTGCTACACAATTCCCTGACAGAGGCTAAATCAGCAACTGGAGCCGTTGATGATAGAGGTTTCCTTCGTTCCACGGCTGCGCACGTGGAAAGATAATTCGGTCATCCGTCTCATCGCATGGAGGTGGGCGACGAGAACACTGCCGATAACCTGATTCTTGGATTGGTTGGTTGCATGATGCAGTAGGTAGGATAGACGGTTGCTCCGTGGTAGCAGGCAATGCGGTTGTTGCAGGGCAGCAAGAAGGCCAAGCGCAAAACTGGCATAGTAAGACACACGCTACCGTGATGTCAAGCGGTTGTTACAGCAATATGGGAGATTAAGAAAATTAGGGTACCGTATTTTGGGGTCCTTATAATAGGGATCCTATTATTTAGGGTACCATATTAGGGTCCCCTATTTTCGGAAACCCCATATGTTGCACAGCATCATGTCAGACCACCTGGTCTTGCATGATCGTGCACAACTTGACACAAGAAAGTGCAGTCTTGTACCGGCATGTCGCAGTCAAACGGGGTTGTGCAAGGGTGCACACCTGTCGCCTGTTCTGCTTTGTGGCTACAGTTTCGAGACCGATGCGTCCTGAAAACCAGACCCGAGAGGAGACCCGAACCCGAAGCCTGAGCTGCTGAGCCTCCGATACATGCATACTGTTTGCGAAGCATCTCATTGCCCCATCTCCCCGGCGCCAAACCTAAAGTAACCCGCTGACAAAAAAGCTGCAGTCTTGCCTTCAAGGAGGGTGCACGTGTACGTGCACAAGTTCGAGGACATGCCGAAAGGCATCCAGGCGAAGTTCGTGACCTGCCGTGATTCTGAAAATGACAATCATACACCCTGAAATCTCAGCTAGGGGCGGACTTAGTGTTCATGTTTCAGATTTTGTACGTAGGATAAAAGACCTTGCTAGAACTGAATGAGGTTCATGTGCTTGCGTAAACGGAGTATGCTGCTGGAGTAGAACACACCATCCCTGTAGCTGGACCCTGAGAATTGAGATAGTGTTACATGCAATAGCCATGCCAAGCTGGAGGTTCGTGGAGAAGTGAATGAGCTCTAACTTGCCTCCGAATTTGGACACGGGATGAATAGGATGGAAGGCCCTCTGACCCAAAATCATTGAACCTTGTGCCCCGAATCTTAAGGTTCGCATGTGGGGGTTTCCGATAATTAGGGGTACCTTATTGTGGGGTCCTTATATTAAGGATCCTATTATTTGGGGTACTATATTAGGGTCCCCTATTTTCAGAAACCCCCATGTCGTTCTTTCTTCAGAGTTTCGTGGAGTTCGTTGGAAGGAAAGGGATCGTGCAGGTCCACGAAGTGGCCGAAGCCCCTCGCAACAGCTGGTGTTTCTATGTCGCTCAGGATCCGATATGATCCGACCACATAGCGCATTTGGGGTTTAGGAATTACAATTCTTCGGAAGATGCAGCCTCAGCCCTAACCCTGAATCCTGAAGCTTAAACTTGACACTAAAATCTGAACCCAAAGTCCTAAACCCTAAACCCTAACCCCTAACCCTATGAACCCCCAAACAGAAGCCCAAAGCCGAGATAGAAGCCTCCTCAACGGTGGACGGTGCACAGCCTGGCTTCTTCCCTCCGCGTTGCCCGGCCGACCAAGAGGTCGCCTCTTCAGCTGTCATTTAGGGTGTTTTAGGGCTTTAGGGTTTAGGGTTTAGGGTTAAGATTTGATTGTGGTTGAGGGTTCATTTGGGTTTAGGGTTTCGGGGTTTAGTGTATTTTGGTTGTTTTAGGGTTTAGGTAGGGCGTATTTCGCCCTTCACTTTGGCCGACGCTTCTGTGAGGCTCCTAAGACGTGTTGAGGCCGACCGTGAGTCTCCAAAGAAGTCGAAGCCAGGAGATCAAAGATTTCAGATGTTCTACCTGGCTCCATCTGCTGGAACTTACCCTGATCAGAAGAACACGTAAGCAAATATAGTGAAGACGATGAAGAAGATGATTGAACAGAAAAGCTCGCAGTTTCCACCTTAAACCATCCGCTAGAGAACTCTCGAGCTCTGTGCAAACTGCCGATTTTCCATCATGCGACATCTCTCACAGCCTGTTTGTTGCGTAAGCAGACCGAAGCATGAACGCCACGTGAGCCTTCTGCTGTCAGATCAAGAATCCAGAGGGCCCTATTCTACTATGAATCGGTATTTCTTCTCTGTAACCAAGGTGATTCTCCGCGAGTGGTCCTTCCGCGCCATTCGGGAGGCCGGCCCGTGCTGATGTGGCGGTGATGCACACGACGATGACGACGGGCAGGGTGATGATCATGATGACTGCGGTGCTGGTGATGCGGTGACTGCGAAGAGCATTTTCAAACACCAGCATTGAAGCTTCGACAGTACCACTGACGAGTTCGGGAAGCTTCCTTTCGATCCCAGAGCACCTGGGCCCGTGGCCTGGCCTGCGAAGGGGAACTGAACAAGTGTATCTGAAGCTACCACCGAAGCCCTGAGAGGCGATCAGGTTGTCAATGGGGGGGCACGGGCGCCGGGCGGTAAAGGCCCCTCGGCGGCAGACACGTGGACACGATGACCGGTGATGAAAATGAGGGTGCTGATGATGATGTTGATGTTGATGATGAAGATGAGGAGGACGTGTGAAAGATGACCGTGAGGACATCATCCGCACTGGCTCGTTGCAGTCTCCAGAGTGTCCACAGGCAGGTTGTGCTTTCAAACCTACTATGATACTAGCTTGGCACGTCATACCATTCCTTCTACTCAGGAGGTACACACTGTTCGCAGTGCCGAGTCCTTCATTGGTAAGGCATCTTGTTCTGACCATCTTGTTGGTACTGGGTGCGCTTGCAGGAAATGAATATACCTGTCCACGAGCATGTGAGCCCCGTCGCCCAAGCAGTCCAGCCGTCGTGGCTTGCGTGTCTACAGACATACAAGTGCTAAAGCCTTGTCACACCCAAAAAATCTAGAAGAACCCTAAAACCTCGTGGAACAAGAAGCTCTTGTAAGAGAGGCTCGGTCTGAGCCTTCAAAGTCTTCGGTCCCAGAGCTTCCGAGGCTCATCTGGCGCTGTGGCCGGAGCACCATCACCATCGCCACACGGGAGTGTAGGTGGCCAAGCCTGTTTGCACCGAGAGTCTCATAGGAAGTAGGGTTCCTTAGCTCGTACGACCCCCAAAACCCAAAAAATACGCACTCATGGAAAGCTGAGGCAAATTGCACTTCGTATCATTCGTTCTGAGAGTAGTTAAGGCGGCGCATGCGCAAACTCACCCGCGAATGGTCTTCTTGTTTTGCCCTCTACTTGCCCGGAAGCCTGTGCCGCAGACCTGAAACCGTAGATCTTAGACCCCAAGCCCCTTTGCAAAAGAAATGCGGAACATGAATGGAATCCCAAACAGACTCCCTGCTTTTCGCATCGGAAGAGCCTTTTGGTGTTTCGAGGCGCCCACTTCTCCACCGCCACGCCGGCAGAAGGAGCCAGAAGTCGCTTCGCAGAAAAGGGAAGGCCCCACAACAAAGGCTTTAGGGTTTAGGGTCTAGGGTTTAGGGCTCAGGGCTTTGGGTTAGAGTTTAGGGTTTAGGGCTCAGGGCTTTGGGTTTAGGGTTTAGGGCTTAGGGTTTAGGGATAGGGCTTTGGGTTTAATAAATCCATACAAGCCTAGGACCTTGAGAAAAGCTCAAGACCCGGGTCCGAAACCATGGGCCCAGGCCGAAAATCCTAAACACTCACACCCTGAGTCCCTGAGCCTGGAACCCTGCATCCTTGAGCCTCCAACCCTTATTGCGGCCTCACATCTCTAGGCATAAAGCCCCAAATCCTCAAGCTCGAAGTCGGTTTCAGCAGAAGTTCTCGGATTCGCTGTGAGGTTTCAGGTTTTAGAGCTCTTCGAGTTTAGGTTAGAGAGTTTTGGCTTGTCGAGTTTAGGTTACAGAGCTTTGGGTTCGGTTCACTATTCGAAAAACCGAAAAAGATGACCGGACAGGTTTAGTCGTTTGCCGATTTGCAGGTTTTGGATTTGGGGTCAACTCCGGAACCAGTTCGAGACTCCAAGAGACCCTACACCCCCTGTCAATTCCTAGGTCTCCCGATCCACTGCTCGCAGGTTCACAAGTAGTTAGAAGTGGTACCACGATTATCCGTACCTTGCTGGGAGTTGTTCTTTGGCTTTCCTGCTTTCAGCGCGACATACGAAGCTCCCTGAACCTCCATAACCCTTTGCAAAGTCGATGGTGTATGTCTGTATGGACGGCGAAGGTATGCACACTGCGAGCAGCATATGTCGATGCATGCATATCTATCTATCTATCTATCTATCTATCTATCGATCTATCCATCCATCCATCCATCCATCTATCTATCTATCTATCTGTCTATCTATCTATCTACCTATCCATCTGGTCACAAACAAACGCACCCACACACACACACACACATGTATATATATATATATATGTGACACATACGGTTGTTATGTTTACACATACATACATTTATGTGTACATATATACACACATACATATGGATGGACGGACGGACGTATGTATGTATGTATGCATGTATGCATGCATGTATGTTTGTATGTATGCGTTTATGTATGCGCACAGACAGATAGGCACAACAGTGAAACTGAAATCTCAGTACCCACGGCGCCATACCAAAAACTTAAGCAGCTTACCTTGAACCGTATCTAGGGTCCCTACAATGTCAGGGATAAAACCTATCTAGCTACACTAGACACCTGTTTGCCGTACGAATACGTATCATAAGACGCTATACGCCCTGATAGTGCACTGGAGCTTTCGTATTGAGGGGTCTTGGGCTCTCTGGGCACCCCAGGTAAGGAAGAGAAGGAGGAGGAAGAGGAGGAGAGCGCACTCGCAGGCCGGAGAAATAGGGTTTAGGGTTTAGGGCCGTTTAGGGTTGGGTGCAGGGTTTCGAGGGATTGAGGTTCAGGATTTTGGGTTTGGGATCTAGCGGCATCTAGCGCTCAAAACTCAAGTTGTTAGATTTCCGAGTGGGTTTCAGCTTCAGATGGACTGGCTTTAGATTAGAATGCAGGGTTGCGTTTGTGTGTCTTGAGCCGGTGGGGGGTTGGCTCTGTCAACATCTTTGAAGCGCTATCCTGAGAATGGCCCACCCTGAACGAGTGAAACACCGTAATGTGATCAGCACATACTATAGTTACTATAGTTTGTATTCATTCCGTAGACATGCAGAAAAAGAAGATCATCATCAGACTCGAGGAACTCTTGCAGGGCAAGGTTTAGCGCAGCAGCGTGATAGATGGTATGAAGTTTGGCATTAATACTAAGAATACTAATTTCAGTAATAGCAATGGTCATCATAATATATGAATGGTAATAGTAGCAATACCAGCCAGTAATAATGATGATAAGAATAGTAATATTTGGTGTACTGTATAAACTCTGAAACTTTGCAGCAGTCGACAAGACAGATGACTAGGTAGGCTGCATCTCCTTTAGTGTCTCTCAGTGTGGCTTAGAAGCCAACGCCACTTCTTTTCATGGCAAGGTGAAAGATGTTATCGAAAATGCAGGTAGATTGGCTTTTGGATCCAGCCAATCTGCATGTTTGCGAACATCGTGCAGCCTGCCATTGATTGAACTCTTGCTTGGGAACGACAAGTCGGTACGTGCAATGGTTGGAAAACCCTGAACCCGAAGCCCTGGACGATGGATTCGTTGATGCTTACCGCTCCCTAACCTCAAAACCTCGAAACCCAAAACCCTCAACCCCAAAATGGAGGTCAGAACATTAGAAATCATCATGCCCTCTAGTGATACTACAATTTGACCCCCAAGACCCTGTTTGATCCACTAAGGCCCCCATATTATAGCGGCTTCTTTCGAGGATCGCGGATGAAACTCTTCGAGGGCACCTGGCAAGATCGCGCTGGCTGCATCTACCGCATTCTGCAGACCTCGGCGCCCTGGCGCTCCCAGGACGAGGGGGGGCGTTTTGGTTTCAGGCCTTTGGGGCCTTTGGGGTTTAGGGCTTATTTTGGGTTTTGGGTTTAGGGTTTATTTGGGGTTTCGGGTTTGAGGTTTATTTGGGGTTTTGGGTTTAGGGTTTATTTGGGGTTTCGGGTCTAAGTTTTATTTGGGGTTTTGTGTTTAGGGTTTGCGAGGGTGTAGAGAAGCAGGTCTCTAGACCATTAAGCCACGAGCTCCAAGCTAACAATCCGAACTCACACCTTCGAACCTTTACTTTAAGGAAACCTCAAAACCTTGAGCTCACAGAAAGTAAATGACATTGTGTAGGAATCCTTATAGCAAACATCACCCTAACCTGGTAGTACCCTTGCAGCACCCCTTTCGTACCAATCGTTACATTACCCTCAAAAACCTTTACATTAGTATGGTAACCGTTATCTTGACTTGGGTTTAACCCTTATAGTATTTTCGTAGCCATTAAATTACCTTGAGAGTAACCCTCATAGTATTGTAGTAAGAGTTACTGTACCGTTACAGTAACCCTTATGGTGCTCGTATGGTAGCGGAATAGCAGCCTTAAAGGCACCCTGGGCCCTTCACATCTTTTCCAGGGCCACTACATCGTGGAAAAGTACTCTGGTACCGGTCGGGCCAACTATTGTGACTGGGTCGCACCAGGTTAAGGTTCTAGGTTTCCTTGAGGCTTGGGTTTCTTCAGGAAGAGTAGACCATATCCATTGGCAACATCTGCTACGAAGCGATGATCTGGACGGTTCTTGCTACTGCTGTGTTTTTGAGGCTGCCAGGTAGCGCTTCAGTATTCGATCTTGGGGTATTGCTCACGATGTTGGAGCCTGTAAAGGGTTCCTGGGCCCTGGGCGGCAAAGTTTGTAGCAAGAGCTGGTTTCTGCGACGATCCCGTAGGAGACGAAGGTCCACTTCTTTGTTGCAAGCGCGACAGTTGTTTGTTGCAAAGCTGGATTGGCAAGGGTTTGCCTTGCAGTGGGCCACCGGCCTGCTTTGGGATTGTTGGACTTCCTATCCCTTATCTAGCATAGTTCGCAGCCTGCGATACCAAGACCGGCACTAATGAGAATCACCATAGCGACAGGCATTGGGAGCTAAGCACATCGGCTGGTTCGCCCTATCCCTCGCCTCAACATCCACAATTTGCGCAACACTCAAATATACTATACTGTACTATGTAGAATATATTACAGTATACTATAGTATTATATCTATCTATATATATATATATTATACTATAATATACTAGCCAAAACTCTTCTCATCTCCCCCGTCAGGTCTGAGCTTCAGGGACGGCCGCGTCTGGTGGGGGGTCCAGCGGTACTGGGCGCGCTGGGACGGCGACTTCATCTGCTGGCTTCTTGGATGTTAGGGTATTGCGGTCAGGGTCGACATCGATTGAAGGTTTGAGGGTTCAGGTCTGCGGGCTTCGAGGACAAAAGCTCTAAGATTCGCGGGGTTCCGTGGGGTGTAAAAAGCAAGCCGTGGACCCTGCTTGCACCGACATTCGAATCCCGGAACGATCGAGGTACGACTCACACCAGCGAGACTCTCTGGCTTTCTCCTGGAAGCGGGTGGCAGACCTCCAAGGCCCCTCGTCCGGATCAGAACCCAGCCTTCTTGGGTTTGGTGTTTCTGCCTGTTGTAATATAGGGGCCTTACTAATTAGAATAGGGTTTTGGGGCACATTATACTATAACAATAACAAGGAAACCCTAAAATAGTACAGGTACTTAAGGCCCCTGTATTGTCCGTTTTGTCGGGGACTTGGGCACTAATCCCTAGACCCTGCAGCCGTGACCTCCAAACACCAAGCGGTGCCTGTTTTTGCTGGTACACACGCGGCCTTAGGGTTGAGGGTTTAGGGTTTAGGGTTTAGGTGGCGCGCGTTTTTGGGGTACACTCCCGAATAGCCTTGCTGCTGGGCGGCTGCCTCTGGGGCGCACCTCTCGCCTTGCTTGCAGGAGGACTGTTGGGAGGCGGTGCACGATTTTTCTGTACACCCGTCCGTGACCTTGCCATTGGAGGACGGCGCGCGCTTCTGGGGTAATTTCCTGGCCTTAGGGCTGCTGGGAGGGCGCCGGGCTCTTCTGGGACGCGCTTGAGACAGGGCGACTGGCGATGCGTTATCGACAAATAGCGCACGCCGTATCCAACTTCCAGCGAGTTCATCCAGCAACACAACTATGTTCTCCACCAAAGCTGCTGCTTCTGTCCGGTTCCATGCATTCCCAGAAAGAAGAAAGGCAATCACACTAGAGCTCTAGATTTTACGACATGTCCTACCCAAGTCCCGAAGCCCTGAAACCCGGAAACATACGCATGCTTCATCTAGAGTATCTATTGGCCAACAACGACCCCACTAAAGTCAGCACAAGCGAGCTCCGTCTTAGGATTGCTCCTTACAGAAACTTCGGCCCCAAAAACCCGGCAGGCATCAGGTTCAGATTCACCTTGCCCGAACCCTCTCGGCCCAGGCACCCTTCAGTCACCGAGATGAACGATCTCGTGCAGAGCTTCAAGAAGTGGAGACACGGTGCAGGGCGCAGGGCGACGAATCTTTACGTTTCCAGGCGAAGATCTGCCTGCCGTCGCGTGGAGCTCGGACAGATGAAGGCAGCTGCACAATCAGGGCTTAGGGTTTGCGGATTAAGATCTACTGTAGTTTCGGATTAAGGGATTGGGGTTTGGGGTCATCAGCTGTTTCTGGCAAAGCCGGATGCCGGCATAGTTGCCGGAATTGAAAGAGGCTGGAACTTCCACCTCTAGCTCGTGCTCCTTTTCCTTGTGGTGTCCTTTAACATGAGACGAAGCTACAATTGTAGTCGCGGTTGGGTTGAAGGTTTCGCAAGTCGAAACTCGTCCTCCCGAACTCGAAGGCAGATGCAATAGTTTAAGTATCGACGTAGGAGCTGTAGAAGGACAATGGTCTGGGGCCCAGGCTTTGTATTGTAAGTTTGTTGTTGTCTTTGCAGCTTTTTTCTTGCCCAGATGCCGTCGCATAGATATTGTTTGTAGTTTTTATTGTGCACATTTTGCCCACACGCAGTCTCTAGACCTGGAAGCCACTGTGACCCTCATGCCCTCATGCTTGAACAGCAGCCAATAGAATGTCTTAGATACGTTCGCTCATGTATTGAGAGGGCCTTGTTTGAACAATCTCTAGATGAAGATCCGTAGCTTTCAACTACGATTTTCATTAACCAACTGAGAAAAACGAATCTAGATTCTAGAAATAAAATGAATAAAGAAATTTGTCTTTTTTGTTTCTCATCGATTCATTGCTTCGTTCTCTGAAGTGAAATCTAATAGATATGTCTGTGCACAAGGATATTACTGGAAATTTCTAGATATTAATCGTATTGAATTTTTGGTAAGGTATTTTCTAGATGGTCTGAGATATTTTGATCGATACGATTATACTATTAATATTATGATATATTTCAAGAAAGATTTTAATCATATGAGATCATATGAAATAGAATATTATGGAAATGGCTAGAATTAGGATTAAAAGTCGTCGAAATTCTTCTCTTTCTCTCGTTCTTGTATCGTAGGATAAATATGATCGATTTTTGATGATGCACAAAAGCCCTCATGAAGTTTGAAAGCTCTTGATTCAGAAGCTGTAACCTGGCTGTGGAGCAGTTGGAGTTTTAGCGATGCCCTGAAAAACGTTTCGGCCTAAAGGCGGCTGCGGTAGGAAAGCCTTGGGCCACAGCATAGCTTTTGCAGCACTTATTTGTACAACCCCAAGTGTAGCATTGACGTTGCTGGTGTGTAAAAGCAGGGGACCAATTCGTTGTGCCGCCATGGACTCGTCTACTGGTGAGCCTAATTATGATTCTGCCTTGCCTCCTCAACCTGTAGAAGCTCGACCTCAGCATCATGAGGTTATGAGCCCAAGTACTGCGGGCGCGGCTGCTGCAGCTGGTGCTGAGGGCGCACAGGGAGCGGGCGAGCAGGTGGCGGTCAGAACAATGGCTGTCGCGATGTCTGCAGCGAGTGGGTCTCCTTCAGGGAATCCCTGGCTGCCGGAGACAATGGTTGAGCAAGTGCACCACGGACAAAACTGGGGAATGCAGATGGAGGGTTTCCAAGAAGCTCAGAATGCTGCTCAGGCGTCGTGGTCGGTTGTAGCTACAAGAAGGACTATGCCTTTGTGGATTCAGCGGCTTGGCGCTTTCTTTCAGGAGGTTAGATCGCACCAGCAGAATGGTCACACAGTGTGGCCTTCCCCTATGGCTACGCCCCCGCGAAGACAGCTGGCGTCGCCAATGACGGATCCTGGGCCTACAGCAGAGGCTCCTTTGTTCGACAGGCGGCAGACGGAGCAGGCACGGCAGATGGAGCGTCGTGCCCCTCTGTTGTATGGAGCCACCGCGGCCGCTCAACAGGAAGGAAGCTCTGCGGGGAGCAACTATGAAACGGTTCAAGAAGAGGTTCGAAGACAGCTGGGTGGCGTGATCAGTCAGCTGGAGGCCTCTCGCCGCGAGGCGAGTGAGCTGCGTGACCAAGTGGCCGCTCTTCAACAACTCCGTCCTGATGGAGAGCGTGCAGTTATGAGGGAGCCTACAGGTCCACCACAAAGCCTTGGAGGATATCTACATGCGAGTGCAGCTGCAACAGGCCAAGGAGCATCCCAGCAGGTACCTCCTATGCCAAAGGGATCGGGCTTGCAAGCAGGTTCCACTATGCCAATGGGATCGGGCTTACAAGCAGGTTCTACTATGCCAATGGGATCGGGCTTACAAGCAGGTTCTACTATGTTAACGGGATCGGGCCTGCAAGCAGGATCTACTATGCCACCGGGATCGGGCTTGCATGCAGGTGCTACTATGCCATCGGGATCACTTCAGCAATTAGGACCGTCTGCGCCAGGACCGCCCAGCTAGACTTTGCCGGGGGTGACGAGTGCCCAGGGTTCATCTACGGTGCCGCCCGGCGGAGCGGGAGCAACAACTGGAGCATCGTTTACTACAGGGCTTGGAGAAGGTGATCAAGGGAACGAAGCCTGAGGAGATTTCCAAGTCTATGGTGGATGCACCAAAATTGCCAGAGGTTACGGAAACAAGCGCTGTGGACTTTGGTGATTGGCTGCACTGTGTGGAGAATGTCATGGGTGACCTCAGCGCGAACAGTGCGGAATGGTGGAAGGGTGTGATAGAAGATGCAATGGACTACTACAAGAAGTACCAAGAGGCGGACCAGTTTGGGCGTCTGGCTCTGAAGCCGGAACCCAGCGTCGATGCAGTGGACCCAAAATGGTCGCGTGTTGACAGGAGAGGGGCCAGCATTTTGTTGGCCTCAACGCCGGAAGTGGTGGCAGCAAGAGCAAGGACCACTCTGGAAATCCTCGCAAGGCTCATGATCGTCTACAGGCCAGGGAGCGCTACAGAAAAATTAATGCTGCTTCGCAAGGTGGAGTCGCCCGAACCGGCTACGACAGTGCAAGAGGCTATAGTAGCGTTGCGCCAGTGGTCCAGGTTCTACCAGAGGGCCAAGGATCTGGGTTTGGCGATACCAGACCCCAGCATTTTGTTGAGGTCCCTGGAAGGCATGGTTAAGCGCCCTGTCAGCGAGCACAACGACATCGCTTTCCGTATGAACCTGATCAGGTACCATCTCCGTGTGGACTTTGCCCCCAGTGAAATGAATATCCTAGCTATCCACCGTGCCTATCTGGCTGAGTTTGAGCAGCTTGGCTATAAGAGGGGCAACAAGGTCAAGGACGAGCCGAGTGGACAAACACAGGCTCGAATTAGGGCCGTGGAAGCACCTCCGGGATCTATACCTATGCCGAGCTCTACACCAAAGAACGGCGCTAACAAACCGTGCAGGTTCTTCTTATTAGACGAAGGCTGCCGGAGAGGAAAGGCCTGCAAGTTTGAGCACCCCAAGTTGAGTATGAACGATTCGCCTCAGTCGTCTACGGGGGGACCGGCAACAAGAAGGGCAATGCTTAGAAAGGCCAAGTCCCGAGGGGGAATGATATTGGCCAAAGTAGTCCGGGCACAGAACAGTCATTTTCTACGACTATGGCAACAGATGGACCGGCTACAACCGAGGCGCCAGTTCAGGGGGTCCCGGTCGAGCAGCTCATTGAGGACGCTCAGAAGCTGATGAAGGCTTTCATGGAGCAGAAGAGCGGCCCCATTGTGCGGGTGTTCAGGGTGGATGAGGTTTAGCGAAGCGCTGATGGTTCATCTCCAGCGTTGAAGGAGCTACTCAGGCAGGAAGAGAACTTCGGCAGATTGTGCCAGATGGGGCTTCTTGACTCAGGCGCTACGCATCCATTGAGAGCAAAGACAGCGGGTGATATACCAGCAGGGCTTGGCAGCGTGAGTGTGACGTTGGCAGGTGAGACCAGAGTGACGATGGACCAGAACCGGGCCGGCACGATCTTGGGAGATGAGGGTACACAACCCATCGTCCCATTGGGGACACTGGTGAAGGCGCTGGGATATGAGTTCGTATGGGACAAAAGAGGTTGTCGTCTGAGGCACCCAACCAAGAAGGAG
This sequence comes from Symbiodinium sp. CCMP2456, assembly GCA_905221635.1. Taxonomy (NCBI): domain Eukaryota; class Dinophyceae; order Suessiales; family Symbiodiniaceae; genus Symbiodinium; species Symbiodinium sp. CCMP2456. The sequence goes on from CAJNDV010033817.1 coordinate 25,752, forward strand.
GTCAAGGTCTACAGAAAGTCTACGTGCCCCGAGGTTTCGCAGTGTGATGCATTTCGGCTTATTGCAGAGCTAGAAGAAGCGGAGCTGACCGATACTCGCTGGCTAAGCTCAAGGCGTCCATCTGTGCGTCCAAGACCTACAAGGAGCGGGAGTGGACCGACAACGTGAGGGACTACATGCTCCCAGGAACCCTTGAAGATGGTTTGAGAGTTGTTATGGGAGCACCGTTTATGAACCATGTACCTATGGAGGATCAGCTCAAGGTTGCTGTGGACATCCCTACCACGGAGCAGGACGCTTGGAAGTGGATGAAGAGTTTTCCCCTCAACCGCTCAAGGCGCCGACAGTTGTGGCAGGCGCAACAGTGGACAGTGCACTTGTTTTCGGGCAATGGGGTCAAAAACGACCCTCTCCGTGATCTGCCGGGCTTGCTGGAGATTGACAGCAAGAAGGGGTGGGATCTAAAGAATGAGAAGATCTATGGTGTTCTTTTTTGGGCAGCCAAGGAGGGACGGATCAAGCACGTCTTTGGTGGCCCTCCTGGAGCGATCTACTCACCTCTACGCTTCAGGCAGAATGGAGAGTCGGGGCCCAGGGCAGTGAGGTCAATGCATGAACCATGGGGGCTCAAGGAGGGACTGGGGGTGGAAGATGAAGCCCGGGTTAGAAATGAGAACCAAGCGCTGTTCAAGATGATTTGGCTCTGGCTATGCGCGGAGGCGGCGATCGAGAACCAAGAGTCTGGAGGGGACCCCAAGCTTTGCATGCCAGAGGGACCCCATCGCGATGCTTGTGTGTCTGTATGGAGCACGGAGTTTATGAGGCGGTTCGTTGAGGAGATGGGCATGGTCAAGTTCCACTTTGAGCAAGGAGCCCTCGGACATGTCATGAGGAGGCCTACGTGTTGTTTGAGCAATTTGGGACTTGGTATCAATGGTCTAAAGGATTCCAGGTGTTGGACCTCAAAGGAGGATGGCCAAGATGTGGACCAGACGATTTGGCCCCATGGTTTTCGAATCACCTTGGCGGACGCTATCCATGAGTGGAACAATGCCCTGAACCGAGTGGTGGTGAAAAAGGCGATGTCAAAGACTGAAATGGTAGAGTGGAAGGCCCATGTGGAATGAGGACATTGGCCTTACAGACGTGACTGCTCGGTGTGCCTAGCAGCCTCAGCTACCCGGCGCCCAGCCAGGCGGGTAGTCCACAGGGATGCCTATGCTATGAGTCTGGATATTGCCGGGCCATTCGCGGATCGCGGCAGAGATGAAGTGAGGGGGAGGAGATACAAGTTTGTTATAGCGGCAACGTACCTCTACTCCAAAGTCAGAGATATTCCGGAGGATGAGCCTTTGGATGAGGAGGAGGGCCTGGACGGGTTTCTAGCCGATGAAGAGGATTCCGAGGTGGAAGAGCTGGACCCGGTCGATGATGGGGAAATGGACGCCCAGGAAGAAGAATGGAAAAAGAAGGTTGAAGGGCTTAAGCAGGCTATGGAAATGCAAATGCTGCGTTTCTGCGTACCTCTGGAGCGTCACACAGGCAAGGAAATTCTGGAATGCATTCAGGACTTATATGTGAAAATAAGGGCGATGGGGCTATCTTTGACTCGCATTCACAGCGATCGGGCAAGGGAGTTCAGAGTCAAGCCGGTGAAGAAGTGGTGTCGGGAGAGGGACATCTACCAGACGTTCATAGAAGGTTTGACGCCTACCCAAAATGCTGTGGCGGAGGCTCATGTGAAGTGGCTCAAGGCTCAAGCTCGAGTACGACTTCAAGCAACAGAGATGGACAAGGAGCTCTGGCCCTGCGCGATGAAGCATGCTTGCCAGGTGCACAATGCCAGGCAACTTGGATTAAAGATTCCAGACCTCAAGTTTGGATCGGTCGTGTGGGTGAAGTCAAAGAAGGACCGTGGACCTTTCGACCCCCGATGGGAGCGTGGAGTCTACATGGGCCCAGCAGATGATGTAAGAGAAGGACATGTTGTTCGTTTGGATGATGGCTTGTGGCTTCGGATATTGCATATGCGTACGGTGAGAAATGATGAGGTCGATGAGGAGGATGAAGCCGAGCACGTGGTGGACCTCATTGAACCTACTCGCCGTGTGAGGTCCAAGACCAAGCTAAGTGACCCTGAGATCCATGCGATGAAGGTCGGCGAACGAAGGGTGTTGGTCGACAGGTTGTTGGCGTCACCTATGTGGGAGTCCAAGGAAGCGAAGGTTGAAAGGCCACAAATGAAGGAGGGCGACGTGTGGGACGGAGCGGCCTACTTAAACTTGGGAGCTTACCAGCATGGTGGGATTACAAGCATCACGGCTGCCACGGAAAGGTTTGCGCAAGAGACGGAGTTGGCGGTTAAGTTGCTTGCGCTGGACCACCCTGACAAGGTCTTCACATCGATCGCCTTGGTAAAGAATGCCTTGATGCCGGTACACAAGGACTCCTTCAACCTCAAGTCCACGGTGAACCTTATTTCCCCACTAAAGACCGCAAAGGGAAGCTACGTCTGGCAAGAAATGAAGCCGGGCGACGAGTTCTACGGCAACTATGCTTCAATGTGGGTTAATGGGAAGGAAGTCCCGGGCCAGAAGTTTAGCATCGAGAAGCCGGTTACTGTAAGACCTGATCGTCTACATGCTCCAATGAAGGGGGACGAGGGAGATCGGATCGTCGCGATCGGCTACACAGTGAGCAAATGGGAAAAGCTTATGGACCATCAGTGGGAGGATCTGAAGGCCCTGGGCTTTACAATGCCGGAGAGAAGTCCGATGCTAAAGATGATGAATGTCAACAACAGAAGGGGCAGACCACCTACTCCGCCGATCCAAAGTTCGGAAGCACCCACAACAGCTCCGCCTACGGGTACTATGACTATGTCAGGAAGAGGGTTCTTGGGACCAGGTTCTTCCAGTGAATCTACGTTGCAAAGGCCGAGTTCAGAAGAGAACATGGATGTTAGCTCAGCGACTCCAGCACCGCAGAGTCTTCAAACGTCTTCGTCGGACTCAGGACCGAGGGCAAGAGAGTATCTGCCGGAGATGGGTGGAGAGCGCTTGGACAGTATGGTTGTTCCAGGTGGACGAATTGAGCTGCGTCTGAGGTGGGCAATCAAGTACTGCCCGGACAATCGGTATGCGGAGGAGGTCGTGATGACTTCTACGCCGTTGCTGCCTTTGGGATATGAGGAGGAGCAGCGAATGAGAAGTCGAGTCACGTGGCTATCGGAGTTTGTGGAAGAGGAGCGACAAATCAGAGCTCGCCAAGCGGAGCGTGGTGAGTATGCCACGCAGAGAGAAAGAGTGCTCTTCTACAAGCTCGATGAAGCCATCGACTACATGAACGAGTTGCTATCTCGGAGCCATCAAGTCCGAGAAGAAGGGAACGTGAACCTCATGGCTCTCAGTGCCACGGTGGAGCCCAGCCTCGAGATTGAGAGTATGCTTCAAGGGCTAACACAGCCCTTGGAAACCGTGCATGGTGTGGAGCTCGCTGAGGTGAAGCGGAATCTTGGTGAGTGGAAGGAAAGCATCCAGAAGGAGTTGTCTACGCTCTTGGACTCCGGTACGCTTCGAACTATTCCTTTGGCGGAGGCCAGACGAAAGGCGCAGGCGGAGGAGATTGTTCTTGTTCCGGCCAAAACGGGACATACAGTCAAGCCACCAAATAGTGGTTCGGAAGGGCTGTTCAAAAGAAAGAGCAGGCTGGACATATGCGGCAATTATGTCAATAGCGATGTGGAGGTCTATACGGCAGCAGCCAATGCGGAGTCGGTTCGGGTTTCCCTGTCGTATGCAGCTAAACAAAAGTGGCATGGAGCCATCACGAACGTCTACGCAGCGTTCACGCTTACGCCCATAGAGGAGTCTAAGGTCAAGTACGCGATCACCGTGCCGAAGGTGGTAGTTGATGTAGGCTGCGTTCCTCCGGACAAGGCGTTCATGGTGGATCGAGTCCTTTATGGACTCAGAGAAGCCCCAAGACTGTGGGGAAGTTTCAGAGACCGCAGGGTGGCCAAAGCACGTTTGCAGATGGGTGGAAAGGACTATATGTTCTTACAAATGGAAACAGATCCAGCGGTGTGGCGCTTGGTGGCTTGTGATGAGATTACAACCACGAAGGCCCTCATGGTGATCTATGTGGATGACGTGATGATATTGGGGCCTAAAGGCCTCATTGAGGGCATCTACAAGTGGATCACTGAAGATGATGACAGTGGGAAGGGTTGGAAGTGCTCAACAATGGAGTGGCTGGGACGCGATCCTGTGAGGTACCTGAGAATGGAGGTCAGAAGGAAGGAGACTGAGGACATCACCAGTTTTCATATTTCTCAGGGGAGCTACGTGCAGGAACTGCTCAAGAGCTATCCGGAGGAGGCAGCACGACCTTCCCAAGTCCCGGCGTCTAGGGAAGTGATGCCAAACGAAGATGAGGAGGAGCGTGTTCTCGCTCCTTGTGATGAGAGCCTTGTAAAGCAAGCACAGAAGATGGCAGGAGAGCTTTTGTGGCTGGTCACCAGGACCCGCCCAGATATTGGGTTCTCGACAGCTCATGTCTGTGCGGCGGCTACCAAAAACCCTCAGGCGGCGATCAAGCTGGCGAAGATGACACTCAGGTACTTTGCAGCCACGCCTGGAATGGGACTTCAGTACAATGGCCAAGGGGTTCCTGTGGAAGCATATTCGGACGCAAGCTTTGCACCTCAAGGAGATCGAAGCTTCGGGTGTGTCACTACGGCGACCTTCGGAAGTTTTGCGGCGTGGAGGATGACCAAGCAACCTACAGTGGTTTTGTCAGCAGCGGAAGCAGAGCTGGTGGAGTTGCTGAATGCCAGCCAGCAAGCAGCAGGAATCCAGGCTTGGGTGAACGAGGTGTCAATAGAAGATCAAGACTATCCCGTGGCCCTTCGAGTTGACAATACAGCTGCATATGGACTGGCAACTACATCGCCAGGTTCGTGGAAGACAAGACACTTGAAGGTAAAAGCCAGTCACTTGAGGATGGAAACTCAGCAAGGACGTGTCAAAGTGATCCACACACCGGGAGATGTGCAGGCAGCAGACATGGGCACAAAGCCGCTGCCGGCCGCACGGCTAGGGGATCTACGACGGCTTTGGGGAATGTGCACGGCCGAGGAGTTCGATCAGGCAGACCAGAAGGTGATCATTGCCAGCCTGAAAGGCCCCGACTACTATGACTTGATGCGGATGTTCATTTGGGTGATGCTACTCTCGAAAGTGCCGGTGAATGAGGCAACGGAGCTATATATCAAGAAGCCCATGGACTATGACGGGAGCATCGAGTTCTACACGCTACTGGTGGTAGCGGGAATTGCGCTCGTGGGCGTGTGGGAGTTATTGAAATGGGTGGCCCACAAATGCTTTGGGGAGGATGATGCTGCTACAAGCAAGGCTAGAAGACTGTTGAAGATACGGAATCAAGCATCCAAGGCTTTGCAGGAGGAGCTGGCATCGATGACGAGTTCGAGTTCTTCGGACCCTATTCTTCCCGAAGCAGATAAGAAGCCTGCGGTATCCACTCCAAGGTTGGCCGCTACTACTACGATCGAGCACCCTACGTCCACTTCTATGGCTTCAAGCACACCAATGAGAACCAACATGAGAATGGATGATGATCCGGATCTACGTGAGGCCCTGACTTCAGCGAGGAAGGGTGACTTCCGGCGTTTGAGAACGGCCTTCGTAATGTCAGAACATGGAGACAAGCTACACCTACAAGAGGAATGCCATGGCCTACGTCATGCCAACAAGAGCCGACTCAAGAAGTTGCAGATGAGTTACTACTGCGACTCCAACTTTCCGCTCTCTTATCGAACGATTGGAGGCCAGATCCCTGAGGGCTAGGTGTGCACCGGAATGATATTTGGGCTTGCACAGCTCCAAACGAGGAGGAGTGATGATGCACAAAAGCCCTCATGAAGTTTGAAAGCTCTTGATTCAGAAGCTGTAACCTGGCTGTGGAGCAGTTGGAGTTTCAGCGATGCCCTGAAAAACGTTTCGGCCTAAAGGCGGCTGCGGTAGGAAAGCCTTGGGCCACAGCATAGCTTTTGCAGCACTTATTTATACAACCCCAAGTGCAGCATTGACGTTGCTGTTGTGTAAAAGCAGGGGACCAATTCGTTGTGCCGCCATGGACTCGTCTACTGGTGAGCCTAACTATGATTCTGCCTTGCCTCCTCAACCTGTAGAAGCTCGACCTCAGCATCATGAATTTTCATAGGAAAAATGAGGGGAGATAATAATATATTATAGTATAAAGGGAAGAAATTCATATGTCTATATCTTGAAATGAAAAATTCATATCTCTAGATTGAAATATTGAAATAAGGAATTAAAAGACTAAATTTATCGTAATTTGTCTCTTTTTTGAATTAGAAAATAAAAAAGGAAAAGACTCTATGGTAGGTTGGGTATTTTGATAGAGATTTCTAAATAAATAATAGATAAAGATAGAGAGTCGTCGAGAGATAATTAATTAATTATAATAAATTTGTAGATAAATATATAAAAATAGGTGGATAGTTTTATTCGGGAGGGGAGCGGCTTGGCGCGTATCACGGATAAAACTAAATTGGGAGGGAAAATAAGTGCGCGCCCGAGATACTTCGGCAATATTCTATTATAAGATTATATATAATTTCGATTTCTGAAATAGGTTGAATATATAATTTTTATACTCAAAAATATTATATTTAGATAGGAGATAGAGGAAAATTACGATATAGGAAGTATCGAAACCGGTAAAATTCGATTTCTCTAAGATTTCTTCGCATATATTAAAATATATTATTCGTTAATTCGAAGGCAATTCATGAAAATGAATAAGAGAGAGGTATGGTAGTCATATAAGAAGGAGACCATTTTAGTGACGAAAAATAGCGAAGTCGGCTAGGATATTATTCTAGGAATTTGATGGAAATAATAGATTGAAATATTTCTATATATCTAAATTTTCTTTTATAAGAATAAGGAAGGATTCATTAGCAATGACATATATGATGATAATGAATTTTCAAAATTATATTAATTATTTAATATCATAAGGATTCATGATAAGATTTATATTTATTAAAAATTGATTACTTATGAATAAATAAGATTTTCTATTTATATTATAAATAAAAATATTGAAACTTTTTTAAAATTAATATATCTTCTTTAATAAAAAATAATATCGCAATAATATTCGATATTTTTTTGATATAGATATAATTAATAAATTATAGATCTATTATATTCATATA
>CAJNDV010033818.1:14516-33013 GCA_905221635.1 Symbiodinium sp. CCMP2456
TACATACATACATACATAGATACATACATACATCCATGCATGCATACAGACATACATACACACATGACATTACATACATTACATCCATCCATACATCCATCCATCCATCCATCCATCCATCCATCCACACACATATACCACACATATCACACATACCACACAGACAAGTTCTCTGCTTCGTGAAAGTGGGTACGAACAGGAGTTCGGTTGCGGAATGGTGTGGTCCGGGTCGCAGCCAACCTGCTCAAGCCTCCAAAACGTTTCGCAAAGTTACAAATAAGGCGAACCTGTCAGACGCACTCTCGAGAGGAGACTGGCGAAAGGAAGACACCCTCCGGAGCAGGTTCTCTGAAATCAGTACCACTCCCACACCACCCCGAAGTGGGTCGTCTTGGGCTCTGTTTCCCACAAGGGATCGACGTGGCAGCAGAACCAATGCTTTGCATGTGTGAACTTCTTCCTCATCTGCAGAAGTGACGAGCACGCAGACACACACTCACAGTGGTCTTGGATGCCCCCAGACACAGTGATCTTCTGGAGGGTGTGTTCCAAAGTTCCAGGACTGTCGGTTGAATTTGCTCTGGCTTCTGCTCAAGTCGAGGGCTTCATTCAGATACAACTCACTTAGAAAAACATCTCAATGGAGCACCACGAAGATCTTTGTAGCTGCACTTCTTCTCGTACCACAGAATGGCAACTCCGGTCAGCTTTAGAACAAGCACACTCGTTGCATGTCCATCCCACGCACCCAGTCACACCTGCCCAGCCATACGAGCGGCCTACGCATTCACAGACCGACAGAGATGGCATTGTCGCGCGACTGCATGCGACACATGCAGCAGGCTCCTTCTCCACGGTCTCCAAGGAACCTCGTGATCTACGCTGCCAGATGAGCAGTGGAAAACAGTAAGAAGATCTGGTGGACACAGAAGCCTTGCATGACACTCATGGCAAGTCAGTACTGCTTCTGTTCAACCGACAATCGGACGTTTCACATACTATGTAAGCAACGGTTTGACTCTGGCATGACCAAACACGTGGGAGAGCCTCGGTGCTACGAACTGTGCACTGGAGCACTGAAACATCCCACTGCTATCAAAGGGGTGCTCACTTTAAACCCAACCGAACTCCCACCCCGGGCCGGGCCCTACCCAAACAACTGGAATTTGTCAAAGTTGCATAGACCACAGACGTCACTTATCTGCCATGTGACGTTTTATAGTGTCGAACTCGTCAAGCACCTGTGCCTGCGAAGGAAGGCAACAGCAGTGCAGGGCTGTGGGCTGAAAAATGTCCGGCCGACAAGACGGAGACGTGCTCGGAATTGAGGGCCTTGGAGTCCTGCTCTAGTCTAAGGACCAATAGTCAATAGTTACTTCCGGCGGCAAAAGCGCAGCTCGAGGTGGCCCTGTCCTTGTCACCAGGCTGGGCTTTAGCCTTCTTTGACTTCGGCCTAGGCTCGCTGCCAAGGCCAAGGTGCAACTGGACAAGAACCCACTCCCTGAGATCATAAAGAAGCTGCCTTTCGCAGTGCAGGGACCCGGCTCTTTCAGCTGATGCTTCAGCTGCGTCTGCACAGCGTAGTGGCGTAGTGTAGCTAGCAGAGGTCGACATGGAGCACAGCATGCCCAGTGGCTTGCCGGAAGCCTCCAGACCGTCCACTGCCAGCAGAACGCCCTTAACCTGACAGTTCCGTCTCGTCGGCAGGAGACCGTGCTTGAGAGAGTTGAGACTAGTAACATGAGATACAGAGAACCATGATGCTGCGTGGCCCTCTTTGAACAAAACTTATGGTCCTGTTTTGATAGGTGGATGCAAGGACCGCCACTTGAAACAAGAGTTGGCCCAGCCAAACCTGACCCACCATCCAGCTCAACAGCGGTCCCGGTTTGGCGTGTACGCTGATTCTCAGAATCCCCGGTCTCTGAGCTGTCTTCAGGGGCCGGGCAAACGAGGAAACTCCATAGCCCTCTTCAAGGCGCACCGAGAGCAAAACTGCCCATTCGAGTGCAGGACTCCCCCTTCTGGCAAAGCTTTCGGGATCGCCATCCATGCTTTGGGGCTCTTTTCCGCAGATTCCTAGCCTTGCCTGGGCAGCTTGAAAGTCATGATGCCGCCAGAGAGCATCGCTGCCCCAACTTTCAATACGTCCAATTTCTTCCGTGAGCGATGCCTCCAAAACTGCTAGTTGAAATTGCTGAGGTCGTCGAAAGTCCGCGAAAGGAGCGGCCTGTAGAGCTTGTTGGATCTTCAGCCTGTGCTCGGCCTCCCAAGGCCCAGTAACAGTAACTCCCCCCACCCACCGGTGCCATGCGGTGCCATGCGGTGCCTGCTTCTCCTGGAGCTTTTGGAGAATCAGGTCGCCCATGGACTCACCCTGGAACCGAAGCAGGCAAAGCAGGGACATTGCCACATCTGCCACCTGGAGCTCCCGGTAGAGGCGCTCTTCTTCGTCCAGCTGTGGCGAGCCTACCAGCACTTCCATGATGTGCACAACCAAGGCACCCGCGTGCAAAGCGACCTGACGTCTTCTCCTGGCTTTCAGGCACAACCTGTGTTCCCCTCTGCGACTCCGACAAGCCGGCATCACCGTTTGCTTTGGCTGGCTCTGCTGAACCTCAGAGCTCACCAAGTCAGACGGCCCAGTGAGCCCTATTGCTGTTCCCCTTTCTGCCAGAGCAATGGCAGTCAGGTACTGAGATGCTGGCGCGTTTCATGTCCTTCCGTGCTTGCATCAAAGCCTGCTAGCCGTGGATCCTACAACCGGCCGCCGGTTAAGCTGGTGAACAGGCGGTAGCGGCCTCCTCCATCTGCTTGCAACCTTCACTCAAGCGACGGACCTAGACAGGGCGGGCACCGCCTGAATGCTCAATTTCCCATTTACCTCTTGCTGCTCATCTGCTCACATCTGTGTGAGGCCCGCCCATGCCCTGCCCTGCCCTGCCTGCTCGGCAAGCTTGTGGTTCCTTGCAGCTCGAGCTGAGCATTGATCTCTGCTGCCCGACTGCATCTTGCTGACTAGGAGCTCACTGGTCAAACGAAGGATGGTCTCTTCCTTTCCTCTTTCCTGCAACTTCTTCAAAGCCCAAGCTCGCGAGCGGGACGGGTCAGCTCAGGCACTTTGCTAAGCTCTGCTCCATCTGAAGAAAAAAGGAATTATCAACCGGAGCTGACCTTACATTTAGAAGCAGGCTCCAAAATGATGCAGTTTCCAAGCAGCGGGTCGTGAGCAGATTCTCTGAGGCGGGTTCTGTGGGGCCTTTGGTGGTGGTGCTGGCTCCGGCACCTCGCCAAGAGAGCAGAGCACGCGACTTTTCGACTTTGGCACGATGCCGCCTCTGCCTTTGCCGCCACATCTTCAGCCTCCTTCAAACGCTCCGTCAGAGCCTGCCAGAAGGTGCCCTGCTCAGCTCACCGCCTGCCCAGCCCTAGAAATACGCACAAGCCGTTTCCTGGTTCTCGTCATCCAAGGCCTAAAGGAAGCACCAAGACTAAACTCACTGACGGACGTCTGACACTAGCACCATCCACTTGCAGGCTAGAGAATGACAACCAGCCTCGCACGAATTGAGCAGGGAGCGGTTTCTCGCTACCAAGTCCTTCGGCATTCGGACGTCTTATAGAATCCCAGTGACTCGAGTGCAAGTGCTCTTCAAGCTAGGCACATCTAACTTTCCAGCTCGTCTCTACGAATCGGAGTCTAGATGCCAGAGCTGCCGTGAAACAGTACTCCTTCTGTTTGTCGGAGACTGTACTGCAAAAAGGTGCGAATTAGCTTCAGGCATCGGACCCTTCGTCCTTGCCTGCGTGGCAGAAAGCAGGACGGCATCTGAGCCCTGCTTCTGCTGGAGTGGGTTGGGGCCCACACATTCGCAACATAAGAAGCTTGTCTATCAAGGCATACAAACCCACCCCAGTGAAATCTGTGCATACGACGATCACTTCTCTGCAGCTACTACCGGCATCACATCCAGCCGCAAGAACCTTGGGACAAGTCACAAGCCCATGTCTCAGAATGCAACTGAACGGCGTACACGGCGCAGACGCGGTGCAGTCTAGCCTTCTCTCGCACTCCAACTCTTGGCCGTGGGACACATACTCTTGGTGTCACCAGCTCCTTCGAGCTTGATTTCGTGAGCTCCCTGCACAGTACAAGGTCCCGCAATGTTCCGCACACAGCAGTCTGAAATGCAGTGATGGCCTTGTCGTCCACTACATCGCTAGGCTTGTCCTGCCGTGAGTTCTTAATTCAGCAAGATCAACTCAAGGCAAACCCGGGAGCCCGGGAGCCACTTCTTTCAGGCCTCCCCTGCATTGCAGAAACCCCAAATGTCCGTTAGTTTCAAGGCGGCGATTTCAGTCCACTCGGCTTTGCCATCATCGTACTTCCTGGGCTGCGACCGTCATGACTTCAAGCACACACTAAGGTCACTAAAGGCACTGCGACCAAGATGCACGAGTGCTTCCTTTGCTGCAAACAAGCATCAATTATGGATGCCATGTCAAGGAATCTTGCAACAAAGGATCTGTGGCTTTCTGCTCTAAGACCTTTCCACTCATACCGCTGCGAATGTTGGTTACCTGTCGGAGACAGGGCCGGCACTGACCGGGTTGGATCTTGTCGCCGACGGTCAGGCTGCTAACGCTGAGTGGTGAGCTTCGGCGCCGGTCTGCAAATCCAGGGCTGCTGTGGGAGTCTGGTCCTGGAGCAGATTCAACCCATGAGGTTCTGCAAATAAAGGCTTCTACAGTGGCATTCCTAAATCGGCGTTGGCACTGGTAAGGGCGGGTGGGGGTGCGGGGGTTGATCAGGGGGGGGCGGGGTGGGGGGGGGGGGNNGGGGGGGGCGCGTGTGGGACCGCAGTTCGTGTTGTCGGTCGTCCGTCCTCCTCCACCGCCTCCTTCTCGCTCTCGGACTAAACTTGGACTAGTACTGATACTAGCAGCAAGTTGTTGGGACTAGTTTCGTTCGTATTAACCTTCTCGTCCGTCGTCCGATCGTTAGTGCCTTCACTTCTGAACTGTACTACTGCTGCTGCATCGTTTACTATGGCACGGCTATTAAAAATCGCGTTGTTTGTTCGGCACAAAGCCGCAGGTGCTTGTCTGAGATGCAACCGGGGCTGAAGTTCAAGATACGTATGTGCGCTTACTTCACAGATTGAGTGCAAGCTCAGGCAAAAGTATGGCTTCCAGCAGGACGTGGGCTGCGGACTGCAGCGGCGGAGGAACTATTAAAATCAGACTCTACTCTAGACTTCAGGGTTCCACCCGATGCAGTCATAGCTTCGTTCGCATTCCCTTCAGAGATTACTGGCTGCCGGCACTGCGAAGCAGGCGCTCTATTGAAAAACCACGGTCCCCGTAGCCCACCAAGTCGGCAGCAGCAGCCATCACCTACACAGCAGGAATTTTCAAACCTCCCTGTCGCTTCTGAGGTTGTGACTACCTCCTTGAAACTTTCAGGTTGAACCCTGGACCCATGCAGTGCCTTCTCCGCAGCAGCTTGAACCTGGCTAACCAACGCCGCCAACTCTGCATCTGAAGCTCAACACAGACGGCTGCCTGCTCTGCCACAGTGGCCTGCGCCGGCCACGAATCAGCTTCATTACAGCTTCGTTCGCCAGCATGAGAAACTCTCCGGTCCCGTCCTGTTCCTCTGCCTTGGGCTCCGCAGGCTTCTCCTCCCCAAACCAGACATGTGGACTTGCCCGGATCAGAAGGCTCATTCCACACAGCCTCCGGTTTGGGCTCTTCCTTGACAGGCTCAGGCTCCTTCTTCGGTGCAGCCTCTTCAGGTCCGGACGAGTTCAAGCAGCACACAAATCCTTGAATCTGCTAACTGCGTTGGATGCCTGGGGCTCAGCGGGCTTTGCCTTGCTACCTCCACAACCCATCCTTGTTGCAAGCATGGTGTCAGTGCGGCACCGGCCACGCAAGAATGCCACTGTCGTGAAATTGCGTTCCGAGATTCTTGAATGGCAAGATGTGAGCACTGCTGGTTCTCGCGGCAAGGGTGGCCGGATTTGATCCAAGTACAGCTGCGGAAGAGATGTGCGCACTGCGATACAGACATCTACGGAGCAAGTCACTCTCTCACTTCGGGCCTGCACGGCCTTCTCTTTGGCCCGCAAACTCTTCATGAGCTTGTCTGCCTCATGAGGGAAGCTTGCAAGCCCTGGATATCCCGAAATATCGGGTCCCATCATAACATGCAAGATGGTCCTGCCGGACTGCCAGAAAAAGAGGATGCATGGCTATATTGCATAGTGTTACCCGGGTGCACCGTTTGCCTTCTCCGACGGGAGATGATGCAGCAGCTCCAGCGCCAGGTAGTCAACCTCCGACAGGGTGCGTGAAGCGGGGAAGGAGACACAGTCGTCCTCCAGGATTCGACGCCCTCGCGGCCTCCTCATCTTCGGCAAAATCCGACGGATTTGAGATGGCGGAGTGCCTGACGTCTCCCAAGCGGTCTATCTGCCAGCTGTCGGATTCAGATCTGGGGCATCCACACAGAGAGATTCTCGTCATCCTGGCACCGACAGCAGCGGCTGTGGCTTGTGCTGGATCTATGGGCCATTCAAACCAGAGCGGTAAGTCAGCCAACCTGCCAGCACCTACATCCACGCGGCACAAGAGAAACACGGCGGGCTGACCGAATCCATCATCTGATGGTTTATCTCGGCCTTGACAACTCTGAAAAACCCATCTTGCAGACTCTCTTGAGACATCTAAGCTCAGCACCATGATGACACTGCTGGCTTTTAGCTTCAAGGGGCGAGGAATCAGCTTTCCATATCTACCCTGCAGATAGAAGACAGGCGTGTTGTGGAGCTTCTTGGCATAAACTTGCAGCTTGTGGAGTGCATTGCAAACTGTAGTTGAGATGCCGTAGGGGGGTGACAATGAAAGAATATAGCTTGAGCTATGTTCAGCTTTTGCTGTGAGGACTAGGTTTCAAACGCAGGCCGCGGAACCAACTGCACTGGGTCTTGCTTATGCCATTTCGCATCATGAGCTCTGCTGCTCGTGATTCACCCGCGATCTGCGAACACAGGGCACACGGCGGAATTGAAGACGCCAGGAAGGATAGTCCCCAAACGATCTCATCGCAGAGAAGCAATGCACACATCGTTTTGCCCCTGGAGGCAAAGTCTTCGAACTACACACTTAGGAGAGGTTGATGCTGCTTCTGGGAGGAAAGTCTTGGGCCTGAATTCAACATGTGCTGTCCTCGTTGATCAGAGCTCATGGCGCTTCAGCGGATGGCCCTCAGTATTGAAGAAGTACTTGTCCATGTCAAACGCTGCCTTGGCTTGCAATGCTCACTCAAACATCAACGAAGAAGAGGCTCAACGACAAAGGCGAGCGATAGTCCTCTCGCATTAGTGCTCGGGAGGGATGCTCAGCTGATGCTGCAGAACGACTTCAAGTGCGCCTGTTTTGCTGAGCTTGCTGGTGGCTCGAGCTGACTGCTCGGGAAACGTACCACTCGGCAAGTCCTCTTAAAATTTGAGTTGCGGCACGTGTGGGCTTCAAGACTTGCAAGGTTAGGGTTGGGGCTGTGCTGTTTCAATCCTTGGAAGTAGTCTTACACCCGCAAGCCATTGAAACTCCCAAAACCTAAACCCACGCTATAAAGCCAGTCAAGTTGACATCTCGCTGTGTTTAGAGACCATTGCGGCTTAAGGCGGTTTAGGATTGTCCAAGCCATCCCGATGCCTCCATCAACCGGCCACAGTTCGCTGTGCAGTGGTCACAGCAGACACACAAGCTTCTACATCAGACTGTCGCCAGTGCTGTCAGCACATCCGCTTGTGGCAGAAAGACATGATACTTTATCCATAGTCACGGTGGCGCAGGGTGCCTGGGGCCTCGCCGTTCCGACAACTCCGAGCACAGGGCAGGGCACGGCTGCAGCGTACACAGAAAATATCGTAATCCGAAACCAATAAGCCCGTCCCCAATAAGCGAAAGCAGGACATGTGAAAAACAGTTGCCCACACTGTTCTAGGTGAAAACTTCGCACGCCATCATACCGTCAATCTTGCACCCAACATCAACAACAGTTGGCGTTTGATGGTTCCACATGCGACCCGTGTACGGTAAGAAGGGCCACCGCTCTCTGCAGTGACGACTAGGTCAGGCATCCAGGTTGTTCGCTCCCACCAAAGGAGGCTGCTGTCGCAGGCACCGCTTGCGGAGTTGCTCCGTCGAGGAAACACTTCCATGTCTGGGCCATCATGCTCATCGGTCATACGAAAGCAGAGAGGCAAGAATACTCGTGCACAACTGTTCTTAATGCGAGGGGCTCACCGGTCTCCGTCCGAGTTGGGCCCCCTTGCTCAAAATCTCTCAATGTCTGAGTTTGCTACGGTTTTGCTGAAACGGCTCCCGACCCATCTGTGCTGGAGCTTGGTGGCCTACTGCGTACCATGCTGTTCCACTCGCGGCCATGTGTTCGAAATTGTCTGCAGACAAATGCCTGGATTGCCGCACTGTCTAGCACTTCCGAGTGGCTGCCGGGGAGAAGAGGAGGAAAAGATACTTGAAGGTTTCCTTGACATCACGATGAAGCTCAGGCCAAGGTCACAGAGTTTTCAACTGACTGAACACGTTTCTTGCTAAGCCAGTTGCTGACATTACGAAGGTCTGCATCTCGTCCATCTTTGATGTCGAGATGGCCTTGAAATGAGGGCTGTGAGATGTTGCTGCATGCATTGGCACGATGTATAACGAAGTTGCATGCTGCGCTATGGGGTTATGCATTTCAAAAGGCAGTTACGGAAATCAAGCGCAACTCAAGTTTCGCCGCGACACGGCGACATGACATGGACAGATTGTATGTCACATGTCTGCAAACGAAACGGCCTTCACGTCACGTACGGATGCAAAGCCATTCGGAACCTGCCAGGCACAAGCCGCAGATGTGGTGATTGGTCAACGGCTGTGAGAGAGTTCGATCTGTCAACAGTGCTCTACCGCTTCAGCTGCGAAGCATGCACGCATGTTCTTCACCATGCTCCAAACAGTCCAAAGAGAATGTCATAGAGTTCGGAGCGCCTTCGCATTGTCCAGAATGGCATTAAATATTTTCTCGCCCCATCTGCGATACCTGGGCTTAGGGTTCACATGCAGTGTACCTGTAGCGCCTCTGCGGCAACTTAAGTCATGCCGGGTGCACTTTTCATCACCAGTCAACCTGTAGAGATAGAACAAAGACTCGGCCTTATCCAGCATCAGGCTCGCTTGCAGAGGACTCAGACTAAGAAACTTCATCCGCACACGGATTTTGCACCGTAAGTCGCAGGCCGTCTCGGGCCGCAGAAACGAATGCCTCCCATCTGAGGCTGCCTGGCACATTCTGATACATCACGACTCGGATACCTTCATAAGTCGGAGCCTCGATGAAATCGTGAGGTGGCTTGGCACTAACCTTGGCTAACGCCCGTCGAGGAAGTGCAACGCTTGGCTTCGGAATGAAGCCGATTGGCCTTGCTGAACTCTGGAGCCAGCCCTGAGGGACTGGAAGTCCAAAGCTCCACGCAGGAAGCCGTGAGGCCTTCCGCTAGGTGCCACCACCTGGCAGAACACCCCGCCGCACATCTGCAGACACAGCCCCGACAAAGGCTTGGCAGACGTCGCGTTTCGGCTTGCGACATCTTGCGCGGGCAATTCCATGAGCCTGCGGCCAGAGTGCTGCAACACGCGCAGGAAGGCCGGCACATGGCTCAGCACCCAGCCCAAGTGCTATCAACGCTGGCGCAAAGCAACTCAAGTGATCCTGCATGGGTGCATAGACAAGCACTAGACGCCCTCATCACGACTCACAGGACAACATGAATGTCCATCTTCCAAACGACATTGCCGTCGGCTGCAATCTCAATCAACTTGAAGCGGGTTGTACCGGCCTTTCAGTCCCCATCAGGCCACTTCTTACACTTCTGGACACCCCGACAAGAGACTCCCATCAGCTCCCGTGCCTCTGCCGATTTGACCTCGGTAAAAATCTAGCATATGGGCAAGTATGACTAGCTGAAAAGACTCGTCCCGAAGGAGGCGACCGAAGCAGGCAGCGGGCGGACGATGCTGGGCAATGCATCCATCACCTCCAGGAAAATCTCCTGCCAAGTTATCCCGTTGCTCACACAAAAAACTCTAGAGAACACTGATGTCCGGCCCTGTGTCCTTGAAGCGCATCTCAGACGGGCTCTGAAGCCATTGCTTCAGCAGGTACCTGCTTGTGACGGCATGCAACTCAAAACCTACGATTTCGGATTGAGGCGCGGCCGTCATTGAAAGGTCCCATAAGCGGAAAGCAGTGCAGTTGAGGAGAGACCTTGCCACTTGCGGCCCCAGTGACACAACCTGAACCAGAAGATGGCCAACACCGCCAAAGAAAAACAAGGAAATGACCGAAGCGTGGCAGAGGTCCAGGGCCGAATCCGCCAGCCGCGGCATGTTTTAACACGTTAACTCGGTGACGGCTATGTGATCATCCACATCTCACAAATCGCAAGTACAACTGGAGCATCCGTGCAAAGACACGAGGTTTTCTTGAAGGTTATTCGCCCACGAAACAGTGATCAAGATCAAGGCCCGATGCAAGACAAAGCAAAACATGAAAAGGGAGCGCACTCGTAATACGAGTCTGCCAGTGCCCCGAATGCGAACTTGGAGGCAACAGCCTGCCGGCTTCATGTTAAACGACGCGGCTCCAAACGACCACCACAGAAGGCGCCTGAACTGGCATCATGCTGGGAGGAGACAAGAAGACGGGAAGTATGCCATGCATCCCTGTGGACTGGATGGCCTCACAGGGGGTGCTGCAGCTCCAGCACAGCTTCCAAAAACCTGCCGTCGCGCCTGAAAGGCCTGGTCCGCAGCACCTTTGAATCGAGCATCTCCTGTCCTGAAGTGAGAATCACGGGAATCGTCCAGGCAACTTGGGGAATCAAACAAATCAGAAAAAAAACAACTGTCACAGCTCATTCAATTGCGATGGTCCTGGCTGCCAGGCTGCGAAATTCGACCTGGACACTGCCAGCCTCGCAATCCGTGCTGTGCACAGCTGCGCTGTTGTGAACGCAAGTGCCCTTCAATGAGACGGTTGCATGCGCCTCGGACAGAATAATGGGCTGAGTGCTGGCTTTGCTGGTTCCACGAGCAAGATTGACTGTGGGCAAAGGTATCCTGGCACCATTTGTCAGTCTGCGAGGAGGTGCGGCATGGGAGAGCTCTTTTCCTTGCACCAACGACCGTCCACCCAACCTTGAATTCGTCTTGAAGGCGGGCAGCAGTCGATCGCCGAGCTCTTTCGCACGCTCCAGGAGAATCTGGCACAGATTTACATTGATGGCTTTCCATTTTCGTGACAGGCAGGAAAGAAGTCTCGCTATTCCGGCCTCTTTGCCTGACAACGTGTGTGCACCGAGAAGACCGCCAAGCCTGACTGCTGCAGAGTGTCGACTTCTGTCTTCGCCGTTCTGTGCAGGCTGAGTTGCAAGCGCCCTGATCGTTAACTCAAAAACCGACACGTCGGAGTCTGCCCGATCGAAGTCTAGATCTTCGCTGACAAACTTGACCCCCTGACAGGCGTGGCTGTGGCATGCTGCAAACCTTCCCAGACGGGCTGCGGGCCTTTTGGAACTCTTCATCCAGGCCCATAAGCCAAAGCGTCGAAAGAGAGTCCTTCAAGCTTCTGGAAACGACCCTGTCCAACACGAAGCTGCTTGCATCACCAAGAGCGGTCCAGGATGGTGAGGCCAGTTCCCCCGAAGGAGTTGCGCCCTGCCCTCGGCTTAGAGAGGGTCCCTGCCTATCACGTTACGGCCAGGACACGCCAAGTGCCGGGCGCCGAGAGAGGTTGCAGCTCGTCCTGACCCCAAGCATACCTCAATGCCCAAAAGGCTAAACACAACAGAGCAACGGATTACGGGCTCACTATGGGCTCACTTCGCGTAGCTTTGCCAAGCATGTTGGAACGCTTCCCGGACCTGCTGCCACACTGCATATGGTCCGGCAGTACTCCGGAAGCGAATTGCTGAGCCTCGTCAGCCTTTCTCTGCCATTTTGCATCGTCTGGTCCAGCTCTAGCCCTGGATAGTCAGTGAGGCTGGGAAAAGGGTGTCAGGAGCTGGTCACAGGGAAGGGGCCTAAAAGCCGCCAGGTACGCAGACGGTGAGCTGTGACTCGGACCTGTCTCGTCGCGTGCCGGTCCGGCCCCTGCCACTTCCTGCCGCGCGGTTTTCGCGGCCTGTCTGTGCTTGAGAAAACGTCAATGACTGTGTCGTTGCGGCTCGGAGGAGCGACCTCACTGACTCACGCCACTTCTCGCAACAAGCCACTGCCCACCGGCAGGCATGTGCAGACTTTTGGCTAAGATTGCGACTGCTGCTGCTTTGACTGGTATTCCCCACCCGCCTGCAGCCAACAGAGCTGACTTCCTCCGGTTCAAGCTTGAGGCAGGATCCTCAGAGTGGCCTGCTCCACCCAAATGTCCACAACTCCAGGGCGCAAGCCGATCAAGCGCACTTGGGCCTGCAGAAATGACGAAAGGAAGGACTGAACAAAAAAGGCTCGGGTGGTCGGGAAGCCTGGCCCGTGGCATTGCTGCTGAAGAGACCAGTCGCTGGCCTGGGAACGAAGCACTCAAAAGTCTCTCATGAGGGAGCGACTTGGCATCGAGTGACCGGCATCATCTTTACATGCTGCTGACCCACAGAACTGCGGAGGTACAGCCTGCCTGAAGAACCATGTGACGTTCAAACGGCCATGTGCCGTCCCTTTCAACAACCCCAATATAGAAATCCTACCGGGGTCGCAAACGTGTCGTCACCCCTGGCAATGCTTTTATTCGGCTTTATCCCAAGTGCAGGAGACCGCTTCTGTTTGTAGCCCCGTTCTTTTTCGCAGAGATTGCTGTCTGCGGGAGGTCGCTCAGGAGCTCGGCTACGGCTTGGCCATTATATTTTTGGAGCTGCACCAGCATCAGAAAAGGCGTGAAATGAATTCAGTCATCCTCGCAGAATCAGCACAAAAAAGGACAGCGCTTCGACCTCCCCCAACTTGGCACTCCAGTCGGTCTGTTTCTGGTGTTCATCTGATATCCTCACCTGCCTCTCCATCCATGTCGGGGTTTCCACCTTGCACTATTCCCGACTCTTTTGCCTGACTTGCTTGAAATTTCCGACTCCTGATTCCTTAACGCCCTCCCTTCTCCCCAGATCGTTTGAGAGACAGCCTAACTTGCTGTCGAGATATTCATGCCAAAGGAATGACACGTAGCAAGATGCTGGGAAGCCTTGTCCAGACACATTGAACCCTGCCGGGTTGCCAAACTGATCCTGGGATGGCCAAATCGAAACCGAAAGCGCTGAAAGAGGACGCGGTCCTTTGAAGAGAGCACAACCGTCAGCTCTTCCTGTAGCTGCCAAGCACCTCGGCTCCGCTCGGAACGGCCCTCGGCATCTGGGGCCTGGGCTGCCGCCCTCGCCTCCGCCTCCGCCTCTCCGGGAGCCACCACCAGGCCTCACATCGGTTCGGGGGCAGTCGCTTGCGACGGAAGTGTGCCCAGATGCTGATCCGAGAAGCGGGTCCACTCGGAGAGAAAAGGTGTGCGTAGGCCCTGACGTGAACCGTATCCTGCGGGACATCTTCATACCATATCGCAAAAATATCCAACGAAAGCCAGAAACAGGCGGGTCCGCGATCTGTGGAGCAGTATATCTGCCTGAAGGAGACTTTCAGCAAACTGACTGCACTGGAAATCGTGTCGATGGGCAAGCTGCGAGCAATTTGGAAAACACCTGCAATTCAACATTCAAACACCCGAAGCAATCTTGGAAAACTCTGGAAGAAAAATCCCTGAACTCGATTTTTTAGAAGTGGCTCGCATCAGCGAACCCCACCGTGGGTAATCAGCAAACTAGATTGGACCAACCACTTCAGGTTTCAATTTCGTGTTGGAGTGCCAATCCATAACGGCACAGCCCGGAAGCACATCAACTCGCCAACTACGGACTCGGAATCGTGAAAACTTCAACCCGAAATTCGGCCTCCAGGCCGGGAAAAACCGAAAATTGGAAGTGCGTTTCGAAGTCGCGGATCGAATCACGAAATTGAAACTAGAGCCATGGCCGGGCAGCCTTCTTTCCCGGCACATCCACAGGAAGACAGGGCCAGTTTGCGCTGGCCGCAAGAAATGGGGGACTCGGTGAGGTTCCCAGCCCGAGACTTATCCCTCGCCGCCTTCGAGGCAAGGCCGGAAGCAACCTTTAGCATCTTGCATCATATCTGGGTAGGCAAAGAGGTTGAAGTTGAAAGTGCCAGCGAAGTTGTTGTTGCCCGGGGAGCTTTGGGCGAATTGGGGCTCCATCTTTCTTGGGTTGTGATTCGCAAGACAGGCCCAATTCTTCTTTAACGGATATATCCAGATCTTTGGAAATCAATGCATTTGTTCTGTCGCTTGGACGACATTGATCTCCAGAAACCTCCCCAAAGAGTCGCAAAACAGAAGCCCACAGAAAGCCGAAACTTAGACCTGGTTCTCGCAAGTTGATGCTCCAAATTGCCGAGCCTTCCCCAAAATCAACCTTGAGCGTCCTTTTGTTTTCCGAATCGATTTGTTCAGCCAGTCGGCGGGTTTGCGAATTGGCAGGCCTACCCGCCGCTGTTCGGATTAATAGCGTCCCTCCCTGAAGCCGGAACACAATCCAACTGTTTACAAGCACTTTGGGTCTGCGTGATGTTCCTGTGCCTCTGGATCGGGGCTTTCGATGCGCACTTCGGCTTGCACAACCTGAGACACACTGCAGCACTTCCTTGCGAGATCTAGAAACTAGGCACAGGCCACAAACAGAAATAACTCATGTTATGGCCTCAGCGAGCTCGTTCTCAATGTCCAATTCCAGCTGCGCCAAGCGCCATGGCCGGAAGGGACCCTTGGAATCCCCGTGATGAAATTGTTTACAAATCACTATGAGACTGCAAGCAAAGTTCTGGGATCCACGGCTCCAGAGAGATGGGCTTTGCCCGTGAGGTCGACATCGACCTCGCAACGTTTACACTGCCGTTCGAACTTCTTGCACGGGACGCAGTGAAGCATGGAATGTTATAGACGCAATCATCCGATGTCGTGTGAGTGATAGTTCAGGGCAACCTATGGACAGAGCGCCCGCTCTATGGAGAGAGCGCCCGCTAACCCCAACAGTTTAGCGAGCGCGGTTCAGAGCATTGACTTTGCAATCCAGTGCAGGCAGCCTGCATCTAAGATTTACAGAGACTTATTTGGCCAAAGCCAGGTGTCGCTTTCCCGCAGCCAACGCTACGTTGTGAGGAAGGTCTGCAAGGTCTAGGCTTTTCCCAAGTCCTCTTCTCCCACAAGCCTTAAACTGGCCCTAAGCCCTAAACCCAAAATCGGAATTCTAAACTGTGGCGGCATGGATTCAGACCACTGCCAGGCAGGCGTGTGCCCGGACGTCTTCACACGTTCGACTTCTGCAACAGGTTGAGACCCCGACTCGTAGAGCCCCGCAGGCAGCAGGTCGTGCCTTTCCGCGGAAGCCCACTCTGAGGAAACTTTCAAACCCTGATGTTTCCTGGTTACCCGCAGCCTGACGGCCACGCGAATCACGCGCCACGAGAACTGTTCTGAAAGGCTCTCCGGCAATGGCCTTTCGACGACAGCTTGTCAACAGTAGGAATTTCTGTAACAGATTCCATATCATGCACGAGCGCGGCGGTCTGCCTGATCCGAGCTGCCCAAAAACAACCATTGAAACCTCGGCCAAACACTGCTTCCAGGAAAGATTGCAACTACTTTGATTCCAGCTGCAGCTCCACTCCAAGATCAGAACTCAGTCGGCTCTCCACAACACCCGCGGAGTGCCTGCGTGTGCATGTCCGCGATTGTATGCTCACAACACGGGACACATAGTCGGCATTCGACAAACATCTCCAGTTGGTAACAAGGAGCGGGTGATGGTCCCCTGAGTTGCAAATAATCGCCGGCGACCTGCAAAAGAGAGCAGTGGCCAGCACAGCCGCCCACAACACACCGTGAGCCTCACTGATCTTTTGCGGAAGCTCTGTGCCGCCCTTCACATCAATAAGCTCTGAGGGGAGAAAAAGAAAACCTCAGATCACGAAATGCATTTGCTTGGGCTCGAATCGCGAACCAGGGAAAGACGCTTTGCCATCGGAGCAGCACAGCAAGGACGCCATGCAACATTGAATCAATAAGCTGAACCTCGATGCACACCCGATAGGCACATGCTCACTCGAACTGGCAAACACACGTGACACTGCGTATGTTCACACAAAAAGTGGTGATCAGGCACCAGCGAATGTTCTTGACTTCTGCATGGCATCTTCTTACCATCATCAACCTTTGTGACAATATCGGACACATGAAACATGCAACTGACTCAACGAAAAGAAAAGTGAAGCCTCCGCATTCCGTGGGATGCTTTCGCAAGCATCATTCCAGCAGGCTGCCTCAAGGTTGCAAACCATCATCTTGCATGGCCAATCTCGAACCCAGCCTTCGACCCTCTCCATTGGATGCACCTCGAAACACTACAGTCAGCAAAAAGTTCTTTTCTTCGACCGTACACAGACTCCTGATACCATTCCGAGGTTTGTGTTGTAGCGTAGAAACCGCTACAGACGTAACAGTTTCAATCAATGGAACTTCTGGGCATCGTCAAGTGTGCTCATTTGCCTACATGAACGCCTTTGGTTCTCTGCTGCCCTCTACTAGTCTATCATCAATTCCTTTGAACTTTGGTGTTGTCGTCTGAGTGATGCTGACCCCGCGCCGCCCAGATGCCCTAACAGCCCTAACATCAACGAGGAAGCGGAAAGGAATCGGAAGCTCTCAGGTGAACACACACACACACACAGAAACACACACGTGCACGTGCGCACGCGCGCAAAGCCTAATGCCGAAAGAAGAATTTGAGGCAACCTTTACGATCGATTTGCCTGGATCCTGAACCTAAAGTTCTTAACAAGTTCCTCGAACATATCCTTTTTTCACAACATGTGCAATGTGCAACGAGACGGAGCAACCTGCTGGGAAGGGTGCCATGCACTCGAACCCACTCGAATGCATGCGATTGTCCATGCCGAGACCGCAACTGGGCAGGTGCAAAGTGACCCATGGTCCTGAAACGAGTACTCGCACACGTTTGAAAAAAAAACACACGAATCTGCAGGCCTTCGAACATCTACTCACGCAACGGGTGCTAAGCTTTCATGGCAATTCCAAGCTGACCCCAACGCTTGTGCAATGCCTGGTTTAGTGACTCACCATGCGATGAAACAAATGACTGGTGTTGACTGGTGTGTATTCTTTCCCTTGTTTTGCACTGGCACAATTGGACTGGGACATGGTCGTTAACAAGCGACTATGGAAAGAGCTGCATGTTTTCACTTGTGCCTTCTTGTGCTGGTTCCGCGTGGCGACGTGTTCGGAGCATACAGCTGCCAAACATGCACATGCATCTACGCGATTCACTGCAATGCAAGGGTGCACAACAGAATTTGAAATCCACGGATTATGGCAAAGCAAACCGCTAAATTTCGATGATCTCTTTTACCCATTACCGGACGGTTGCTATCATCATATCATCATCAGCATCATCAACATCATCAGCATTTTATCAAACCTTCGACTCGGAACCCCAAAGTGTTGAAAATTGTTATTTTTTCCAACAAAATAATTCTCTGCAAATCTTCCGACGTTGCCTAAAAACATGGAATAACTTGTAATACCACTTCTCTGAAAGATAAAATAAGCAAAGCACTTGGACCATTTGTAATGGGGACTTTTCCAAAGCTTTAATAACGGCCGTTCTCGTTTTTGGAAAGCCAAGCTCTAGTCTTGTTTGAAAAGCAGCTTTCCCAAAACCATTGTTTTGCCAGAACGGTTGCCTTGGCTGCATACAAATTCAAGCTAAGTCTGTTTGCCACAGCTTTTCCTGTTTTTAGACCTTTTTAAAAGCAATGGCAACTTCAACACAAGTAAAACGCCTTGCTTCTCCATGCAGGAGAAGCAGAAAAGCCACACACAACGACAACAAGACGAAAAAACGTTTTTTTTTCATACAGAAAAAAGATATAAGCCACACGAAATCGCTTCAAGGGTGTTGAAAGCCAAAACGAAAAAATACAAGCACGCTTTTTTCTTTCCACACGAAAAGACTACACGCAACAAAGAACAAGACTCTCTCTTATATCCATGTTTCAAAACTGCGCTATGTTACGGTGTGGTCTCTGGCTGTTTCGTTCATGGCGTAAGTCCTTCTTCCCCGCTTCGGCCGGAACTCACTCCGAAACGTGGCCTGGGAGGCCCAGGGCTGGCTTTTAGAACGCCCGAAAGTGCGCGCAAAGTCCATGCAAAATCTTCTGGGCCATAGTGCGGCCTGTCGGGGTCGGAGTTTGGAGGTTCGACTTCCGCTGATCAGGTCACGTGCGTCTGAACTACCGCAAAC
>CAJNDV010033819.1:0-37122 GCA_905221635.1 Symbiodinium sp. CCMP2456
ACTACCACTACCACTACCACCACCACCACCACCACCACGACTACCACTACCACTACCACTACCGCAACAACAACAACTACAACTACAACTACAACTACAACTACAACTACAACTACAACAACTACAACAACTACAACAACTACTACAACTACAACAACAACAACAACAACAACAACAACAACTACTACTACTACTACTACTACTACTTCTGCTACTACTACGAATTACTACGACTACGACTACGTCTACGACCGCTACCACAATCACCACCACTACTCCTGCTGCTGCTGCTCGTAGACAGGAAATGACACAAGCAATGCATCTATGAGTGGGTCAGAACATGTCAGAACTGTGGCGTCGCAGTCGCACGCGAGAAACCACAAGCAAAACTTACCCAGCCGAGAATCCGCGTAGATCGCGCACACGTAGCGAGTGATTGCGGTCACATGTACTTGTAGGAACACGCAACAATCATCGAAAAACGGGAACCCGCCACACACTTCCAGCGGTCGAAAGCTTCCAAGTTTCCGCGCTCAATCATGGCATGAGACCTATCTGCAGACCAACTTGGGTTTTCCGGGGTCCCAGCCATTTGCTTGCCGACTTGGTGCGGTCGTGCGAAAACTCCTCGCTGCCGCCTGCTGCCAAGCGGCTGCACTGTCAATGCTGTCGGCATGCAAATTTCGTCGAAAAGTGCTCTCGATCCGCTTGATGATGTGCTTCACAAACGAACAGTACCAAAGTTGATCCGGCCGAACCGTTGATCTCTATCTACGATGCATTCCTTGACTCGCAGACGAAGCTAGTCCAGGTCTATCGTTGTGAAGAGGTTTCTTTGGGGAGTCCTTCGAAACACACGCTGCTTTAGCCTGTTTGATCAAAAAGCTTCATGAGCTACAAAGGTCATTAAAGAGTCTCTTCAGTCTTAATCCTAATCTCTTGGAAGTCTTTAACAAATTCTGGTAGCAGTTTTCAAAAACTCAGAGCAAGCCTTCCCCGAAGCCGGAGTTAGCCACAGTCAAAGACATGGAAAGTCCGTGCAAGCACATCAAAACACAGAGGCTACACTTACACAGCTACATGCCACATGATTGCAGGGTGGATCGTGCAGGGCATGAAGCGGAATAAGCCTGCCAACTTCACCCGAGAGCACATAAACCCTGAACAAGACCGGATTCAATACTTCAGAGAATCCGGGGAATGGCCCAGCTGACTCAACGGCATGCTGCTCCACAGACAGCCTATGTCCTCCTCTCTGCGAAGAAGCTTGACTCGCCACATCCGTACCTTCCCGGTTGCACGCCAGGCAGGAACGAGTTAACTAGGGTTCAGAACTTCGCTTTGCCGGCGCCTGCAAGGCATGCGTTGGTTGGAAGCGATGACCTTCAGAGGCGAGGAGAGTCATTTGGAGATGGTGCGGGAAGCTTCTCGTTACCTGCTGGCTAGCAACGCCGGTGTGCTGTGGCTCTCCTCCCCCGCTCAAAAGACAGACTTCTGACGGAAATCAAAAACATGTTGGGGCGAGAACTCTGGCCACCAGGCGTACCCGAAGATCGACTGAGACTTGGGCTGTTTGGCATGATGGTCCAAGTGGGGAGCGCATGTCCGCCCAGGAGCTCCAAGGGACACACCTCGGACGGCTCGGACTGGACCCTTGGGAGAGTTGCGAGCTTTGTCTCGACGAAGTGTGGCCTGGAGCGTAACGCAGAGACAGGGAGAGTCCTGCTCTAAGACTGCGGCTCCATACGGTGGGAAGACAACGAAGTCTGTCTCATCGCGTTTGGCCCACTCCTCCTTCTTGCATGAATGTCATCCGAGATTCCCTGTTCTAGAGTGCTGGCGCGCAAAGATCACATCACGAGGCCAACCTTCTGGAACTGTTGATGGCTCTACTACGCTGATCCTCATCTTCCGCAGTTTCTCCTGAGCCAGGGGTGGTCCTGCAGGATGAGGGAATGGTGAGCTGTGTACATGACAAAAGGATTATTTGCATAGCACTGGTACTTGCATAGTAGCAGAATCCCTTGTCGCGGAAATTGCTGGGCTTGTG
Organism: Symbiodinium sp. CCMP2456; assembly: GCA_905221635.1. NCBI lineage: Eukaryota > Dinophyceae > Suessiales > Symbiodiniaceae > Symbiodinium > Symbiodinium sp. CCMP2456. The sequence continues at coordinate 2,051 of CAJNDV010033819.1, forward strand.
TCATTCTGGTCACAGGATATCCCAGTCGATTTGTTTGCGAGTTGCCCTCGAGAGTTCTTCAAGTCGTTAGATGGTCGCGTGGTCACGCATGCATTGCTTGCCGTTTTACCATGAGTATCCATAAACTCTTAAACAAACTCATACAGCCCAAGAGCATACATGTTTGGTGATTGCGCTTCCTCTTCCTGAACCATAAAGAGAAACCACAGGCATCTGAGGTGGTGGCCAGATGACGCATGTCTCTCGCAAACGAGAGGCGCCAAAGATCTGCCTGAGGAATTGCGGCTGTTGCTGAAGAACTGATTGCACCCCTGGAGCCCCAGCAATGCATTCGCGCGAGTATGAATAAGACCATTTGTCGCCCTCAGAAGCCTCTGAAAGCCCTGTAAGCCTCCAATTTCTGCAGGGCTGGGGCACAGACAGCCGTGGACTGAGAAGCTGTCGCCGCAGAGTCACTGTGTTTGTCCTGCAAAGGCTTAGTGGCCCGATGCCCTCACAGGGCGAGCTTGTGCAAGCTGTTGCAAGCCTCCTTTTCGATAGTTGTGCGACTGTATGAGTGGCTAGCGACTGGTCGTGTTGGCCAGTGAGTACAGAAACGGGGTCGCGCCGCCAGCTGTTGATCTGTTGGCTTGAGGGAACTGTGGCAGAATTCCGTCCCGGTGGTAAGCCTCCTACATGGCCACGCCGACGCCAAACGGCTGCATGGCACAAAGCGCATGACATCATCTCTTTTGATCTTCGCTCTTTCTCGTTCTTGTGGCCAGCCTGTGGAGAGTCATGACTGCTCCTTCAAGTTGCAAGTTGCCAGCGGTCCAGCAGCCGACATCCTGCAATCACAGGACAGGCCAGGATGCGTCTTGGCCATCTCTCCAACATTCCAAGTGCATGCCCGAGCCGCTGGACTGTCCTGCAAAACTTCATAGGGCAAGTATGTGCATGCAGCATGCAATGAGCCACTCCGACAAACGTAGTTTCAAACTGCAGCGAATGAAAGTCTCGGACCCAGGATCGAAGCCGCATTCCACCTAGCACTACAAAGTACAAAGTACCCCGGCCTGGTAGCCAAGCTGCATACACAGAATAGTTTGCCTTTCCCGGATACGAGCAGGGAGTCACACCTAGCTCCACTCGGTCAGTTCCTGCCAGTGTCGAGCTCCGTCCGGCATCACAATGAAGCACAACCGCCTGTGGACAGCTTTCGTTGACATCCTTCTGTGTCTCTGCAACTTCGGGCAATGTATATCCAGTAAACCACAGCAGACAGTCTTCCAGTTTTGCAATGGCCATCAGGGTTGGAAGCCAAAGCTTCCGATATGGTGCGACGGAGGTGCCGGCATTCATCGCGACGATGAGATCCACGGACTGCAAATTCTCCTTCTGCAGGTCATGCCAGTGGCGTTTCCAGTGTTCGACATGCAGACGTCCGTCCTTCCAGGCTTGTGCATGTATTGTGCTTGGCACGTCAGGACCGCAGAATACAAGATGCAAGAAAGGCGGGGAGCTTGAAGGCCCCTCCAGGCCTAAGAGACACGCAAGGAGCTTGTGATGAAGGTCTTTCAACCCCCTCTCATACTCCAAGGATGGGCTAGGCCCGAGGATGTAGATAGTAATCGATCTTTTCGGCAGAGGAGGATCTTGTGCACCCACTTCGGATGCCTTCAAAGAAAGCCATGCACGAAGGGCTTCCCCAATCGTGGCAACCGCTGTCCATTCCTCGGATATGGCCACAAGTACGTCTTCCTCGAGATCGTCCCCGGGCAAGAACTCAACTCCTGCAGCGAAGTGATGCCAGAAGTTGCGCTGCTCGTCGGTTATAGGAATCAGGATTGCCGGATGTGGGATTCCGGCTCGATCCAGAGCTTCTGCCTGCGCTCGCGACAGAAGCAGGGACCAAGCTTGCACCAACTCCTTGCGGTCCTTGCAGTCCTTGCAACTCCCTCGCAAGCTGCAAAGCCGCTTTGCCTCCTCCCGCAGACCTTCGGGCGTGGGCTCATTTCCTGATACAAGTATATTGCAGGCCCGCTGCAGCTCAACGTCAATCTGGTCAAAGGGGGCTAGCCAAAGAGCTTCTACGCTCAGGCCATCTGCGCCAGGACCATGGCTTATGTTGTGCATCCGAGCACCCCATCAGATGCTAAATGAAAGAGAAACTGCTAGCAGATGTCAGCCAGAGATGCCAATCGAAGTCCAAACACTCGAATTTCCTGTCTAGCCTCCGCACAGTACACCGCGCAGGTCTCAAAGTTGCCAAAGTGTGTCATGTGCAATTGCTCCCAGCCTGTCACCCCAAGACCTTGACAGATGTCAGCCCCCACATGCCGGAATCAGTGGTGACAACACAATTGCAATGCCCACTCCCATAGCTCCAGCAAGTTCCTAGTTCTGGCTTTCGGTCTACAGAATCCTATTGCGGTGACAAGCTGCTGGCACTCGCTTGGGGACTTCGAGGGCAGCACAGGTTGCTAGCACGGCCCCACTCGCGGCGGCGGGCAGTCTCGTTGGAGCCCCAGAAGACCTCTGGACCATCTCATCTCTGGGTGTGGACGGATGGAGTACACAAAACGAATTTGCTGCATGTTTCTTGACATGCACACAGGCACTCTAATTGGCTCCCCCCCAAACGGCAAGCAATGGGGTGGGAAGCTGTTATATTGAAAGGGGGCACGTCAGCCAACCTCTACTCCCGCTCCCAACATCCAACATTCTTCGCTCCCAAGGACCTGAGGAAAGACCCTTACGGAGGAGCCGGGCACTTTCCACCTTTCTGCAGACTCCCGCATTGGATTGATTTCGGCTGTTGCGTAGTGCAACCCCTGACACACAGCTTGCCACCGGCCAACCCAGCGTGACGTTCGGCTATTCTGGCACTTAATGCGGTTGGGGTTGACTTGGCTTTGCCTGGGACCTACCCTCAGACAGAGTATTAGCCAGAAAGCCGCGCATTCCTGATGTACTCAAACCCTAAACCCAAACCCCTACCACCTTATGGCCAGGAGGTTCAGGCCGTGGCAGTGCGGAGTCTGCCAGGTGTGCTGCTGCCTGTGCCTGGGCGCCTGTCCTCCAAGGCGTGTGGGTTTGTGTCGTGGTGTGAGGGGTGCTAGTGTCAAGAAAGTCAATGAAACCATAAGGCCTATTCCGTCCAACAAGATGTCAAAAGGAAAGAGCACCCGAGTCCTGAAAAGGGGTGCTCCTTCCTGAGTAAAGGCTGCTGGCCCCGGTACCTGCAAAGAAAATCGCAATTTTTCAAGGATTTGCTTCTGCCTTTTATGCCTTGGCTTTCGCTTGGCCTGGTCGTGTCGGTCCGGCAGCAGAGCCGAGCCTGCAAAGACGGGAGCGCGGGCGACACGACGTGCGATGGCCGGCTGTGAGCAAATGAGCCGAGCCTGCTAGGACTGGGAGATGCAGCCTCCCTTAGCGTGGCTTCGGCTCTCGGCAAGATGAGATTCTTGCTGAATTCCGAGGCCTCGGCATCTGGAGGCTCTTGCCTCTGCTCGCTCTGCTCGGGGCGTTACGGGCGTCCTGCAGATCTTAAGGCAGTTCCAAGACGTTGAACATGCCAAGACGACAAAAGACCGTCGATATGTTCCCACCCCAGAGCTCCTGCTTGGTGCCGCCGCCCAGCTTATCCAAGATTTCCCACATTGTCCTGTATCCTGCAGATATCACTGATCGAGCTCCCCACGTCGGTAAGCTCTTGTGGGGCCAATGGAGCACAGGCATTCAGGACACGCTAAACGCATTGAGCATTCCAACAAAGAACTCGAAAGCGTCTGCTCACAGCAAAGAGATTTTGTGAACCTGGTCGAGGGTTTCGTCCGAAGCAAATCCCACCCTACCATCACGGAATCCAGCGACAGAACCGCTGGTACTAGACTAGATCCCTGCAAGGAGCAGGGCAGCAAGTTCCAAATCAGCAAGCCTGCCAGGGAGTCTGGCAAATTCTGCAGGGAAACTGGTTGCACTTCCGTCGCAGCTTGCAGGGGCCACCTGTGGTGCGATGCGTCTGTGCAGGAACAGCTGTATGGCTTTCAAAAGCCCCGATCCCTCGGTCAAGGTCTGTTGGAGTCTTTTGTGATAGGTCACTATATTGAGTTGCATCGATCGAGAGCACAAGTTGATTCCGCAAGTGGCCCTCCGACCCTCAAAAAGCCTACGCGAATCCGCTTGCAGCGTTTCTTTACACCCCGTTGGTTTTGAAGCGAGACAAACTGCCACCATGCTAGGAGCGCGGCGCTGCAAGGCCAGGCTTCGGGCCTGACTCTCTGAGCTCTCAGATGCCCGAGCTTCAGGAGTCTTGTGGCTAGAGGAAACTCCTGACACGAGTCTCTGCCAAGGTTTCCAGATTTCCGAGGTCTTGCGGGAACAGCTCAGGTTTCGGGAAGGAAACATGGCGAGCTGCGCTTGGCTGCAGCGGAGCGCAGAGCAGAAGCATGAAATAGCGGCAAAGAGCAGCTCAGCTCTGGGCGCTCCCGGGCTGTGTTGCAACCTCACGAAATTCCCAGTCAGGGCTTCAGCGAGGGATATTCTGCCCGAAGGGCGCTCCACATGAGACTTCCTACTGCCATGCAGGTCATTTCATTTCAGCTTTCGGTCGCTCATGCCAGCCCTGAAAGCCTCAAACCTGTCGGAGATCAATGCTGCTCAATGCCTCGACCGTGGAGCTGCCCTCGAGATAGTATTTCGTCTTGGGCACCTGGGGGCGTCTTGCGAGCCCTTGCACGTGGGAGAAGGAACAAATAGACCACGCTTCTCCTACAGCATGTGTTCAGTAATCTGCACTGCTGCCACTTGTCCCTTTCTATGAATGTGCTGCTGAGGGCTCAACTCTCACAAGTGCGCAGATTGCCATAGACTTTCGTGGTCGTGGGGTGTTGTCCACGCAATAAATATTGCCTTTCGTCCTAGCTGTTGCCTGGCAGTCATCTGACAGCTCTGGGTGCCAATTCGGCCTGGCGGCTCTGTCCTGCGGCCGCAGCTTCGGAAGCTGTGCCGGGAGCAGGGGCACCTGAATGGCAAGAAGACTGTGTACTGGCGCTGCCAGAGCCTTTGCATTCTTCGGAAACTCATGCACGCATCCAAGACATGTTTTGACTCGGCGTCCGTGAGTGATACGCTTACGAGCGATTAGTTTCCATCTTTGCTAGGGCAGCACAGCGGTTCGAACACCGGCCTTCCGGCATATCACGCTCTGGTACGACACGACATGTAAGATTTGCATTGGAGGGGTCCCTACCCCCGGTTCAACTCCTGCACGCGCAGGCGTTGGCGTGTTAACATGAGGTTGCACTGAATACTTGCCATCTGAATTGTCCGCAGCTTCAGGCAAGCCTAAACTACATTAACCACACGTCCAAACAGAGTTTGCCGATTAAGTCGATTCACATAGCGGGGTTCGACCTCCCTTGCGATTGATCCAAGTTAAACCCCACCGACTTAAAGCAAGACCAATAGAGAGCAGCTCGGGGCCGTTGCTTGAGTAGCTCCAACCACCCTGGCAAAGAGTCTCAAGGAGGCTGTGCCACCCAAGATCTCTCAAGAAGTTTCGAGACAACTTCGAACACATTTTCGCTCTCTGGGTGTAAGAACTTGCTCTAGAACATGAAACTTACTGTAGCTTCGTGACTCTTCCCTGCACAGCTGCAACAGAGTTGCGAAACATAATTGTAAACGCAGCTCCTGTCTCACATTTGCAGCCTTCCTTCGAATGCAGAGTATCACGCACCCGGATCAAAAAGAATCAAGATGGGGTCAACGACAAATCAAATGTCGACTCATGTCGATACGGATAAAGAAATCAAAATGCCATAACGTTGCATGTCTCCTAGAGGGTATACTCAAGATTACCAACTTTCGGATTAAACAAAAGCAAACAAGTATCAAAAACTCAAACAAGTATAAAGCTTACTGCTGTCCAACCAGTGCACTGCAGGACGTTGACGTTTGGGCATCTTGTGTTCTTGGTGGGGGGCGGCCGGGGGAGAGAGAGACGGTGCCAGGGTTGCGACCGCACTAGTACCGGCCGTCGCAGCATGCGTATTCCATAGTGACGGCAACAATAACGGCAACAGGCATTAGTAAGAGTGAGGGAAAATTAAGAGTAATCGTACTTCACAATAACAACGATAATCGGAACACAGTAGTGGGAAGTTCATAATAATAGTAGTAGTCATCATCACCGTCGTCATCATCATCATCATCATCAAAACCATTATTATTTTTGTCATCATCGTCATCATCTTGGCCGTAGTCATAGCAACACTTATCGTACTCATCGTAGCAACCAGGACTTGTTCATTGTTTCTGTGCGAGACAAACCGTGATAAATATGACAGCACGGGTGACAGTAACAGTAACAAGAACTGTAAACGCAATAGCAATAGAGCAACTCTAGCGTGGAGCGACTCTGGCCGCCGAACATGGAAATCTCCAGTTCATCGGGACTAGGAGCCATGCTGAAGTATCGTCCAACTACTGTAATTAATGTACAGCATTTCAGAGCTTTGACGTTGTTCGATCACTGTTTGATTTCTGGATCTCTCTCTGTCTGTTTATGCTAGCATAGTTTGCTGACGCCAATCCCTAAAGCTTGCCCAGAACCTCCTTGTGAGAACAGATGCTGCTCGCAGTCGCGATGCCACCAAGGAAGATGAAATTCATCTAGAACTAGGCATAAGTCCGACATGCCCAAGCCGCCGTATGGCTGCACAGAATGCCTCGGCTCTCGAAAGTGTTCAGGCTGGCTCCACTGGCATCGTTGATCTGGGGTCAAAGCCCACATCGATGGCAGAGATGAGGGAACCCGCCTTGCCGCGCCACAATGGACCACCGAGAGCATCCAGGATAGGCAAGAGCCAGGTCCTTGTGCAAAATCATCGCGTGGCCGCTATTCGCCATGAAGCCTGCGAGGGAGTGCCAGTCAGGCGATGCAAGTCCCTTCCCCCGGTGGCAGGCAAAGCGACACCTCCGAGCTGATCCCCGAGATCCGACACTCGCCGCGTGAGACTGTGGGACTCTTTTACGAAGACCTTGTCGTTCAGGGCTACACAAAAACTTCTGTCGTCAACTCCACAACCTTACAATAAGGCATCTGCTGGCTTGCGGGAGACCATGCTCTCGTTCAGGAACTCGCACAGCTCAGTAGCATCCTGGACAACAGGGTTGCAAGAGCATTGTTGGTCTTCAACACTTTGAAGATGAGGCCGGTCGTGCCGACATTTTGACATAAGCCAGCTTGCAGCACAACCGACATTACAAAGATCAACAAGCTTGCCACCTCGTCCACCACCACTGGAGGCAAGCGACAAAACCTTGTCTTCGCAACAGCAGATCACATCAAAGTCTTTGCGAGTACGGATTGAACTCCCAACACACACACACACACACAGAAACACATAACTGAAAAACAACAGTGGGCAACACATGTGATGTGATGCTCGCTACGACGTTGGGGAAGCGACCATCTGTATGTGTTAAGTTTCTTGACAGCTCGCAGCAGCTCCTGCGTGCCATGCCAGGACGAGACGCATGCATGCATAACCTTTGTAAGGCCCTCCAATCCCTTCCCTGCCTCACGCTGTGAGACCTCGTCGTAGCTGTCGTTGGGGCCATTGTCGTAAACATCGTCCTCTAACCTGTGCAGGAAGGTAAAGGACGCGTTTCAATGAGCAGCTGACATCATGGTGAAACTTCCAGGCGTACGACCAGACCTAGGACTTAGGAGTCAGTACGAGTCACCGAGACGAGGTTCAGGGTTGCAGAGCCTGGCCAGAGGCTGCAGCCGCTTGTACGGCATCATGTTCAAGGATGCACCTCGGCCAAGCCGATTCGGGAGAGTGGGTGGGCCAACTTCCACATATCAACAGCAGCGGGTCAGCAAGCCCCAAGCGTCTCAAACTCGGCTGGTTCAAACATACCGTGATTTTTGCTGAGCAATTTAGTTCTTCCATCGCATGAAGATCCGGTAGCACCCAAGCCAATTACCCTGTGTGGGGCTGAGCAGCTGAACGGACACACGATCAACTGGGCTCGTGACCCAGGCAGAGAAATCGCACCTCCTCTGCTGTCGTGGGCATTTCCACATGGGAAAGACGTAGGTCCTGATCTGTCATGGGTGACCCAAGAGTATTCAGCATGCTGCCATGCAGGACACAAAATTGCAATACGTGAGGTCTGCAGACGTTTCGAAACTGGACGGAAAGCACACTGAGTCAGCCGACACCATGAAAGTCTTGTTCACGGTGGTCGTCCAGAAATCGGAAGGCTTCTAAACTCTAAACAAAACTTCAGAAACCCGTGCGCTCTCGGTCTACCTGCTCCCGTGAAATGTCGGCTGACTGCAAGCTCCAAAGTTGCAGGTATGAATGCTAGGCGGATAGGTCCAACGCCTGCGTCTGATGGCTGCTGGTGTCAGAATCAGTGCCTCGGGCTGTATGCTCACGTGCCAGAAGCTTAGACTCATGTCGTGGACTATGTAAGCTGAAGCTGCCGCTGACCGCTAAAACCTCCCAATACCGTCGTATTCCCACTACTGGGCTTTCCGGTGGGCGTGGAGATACACATCATCCCAGTGACTGCCCCAGGTGGATGCGGATTCAAGGAAATTCACATCAGTGCAGGAAGTACACAACCATCTTTAACAGCAGTATGGACGCTGCAGTTTGTTATCCGTGAGACAGTCAGCAGATGCCAAAAAATAAGGATTGGGCTTCGACATAGATTCCAAACATGCGATGAAGCCAATGTCGACCCGGAACGAGTTGATGTCCTGTAAACCGGTGCCCAAATGCCAAACTGTAGTGTGGACATGTGTGGAAGCTAGATCGACAGTTCGAAGCGGCTTCAAAGCGTGCTAGGCCCGCTTCCAAGATGCAAAACCCCAGTGGGACGGTTGACTGGTTGTTGTTTGGAGCTGTGCAGGCCCCCGCAATGACCTTAATACGGACGACGATCGTTGCGTATTTCCTATTAGCCCCTCCCCTTGGGCCTACCATACCTTGGCAAATATCCCTACAAACCCATCTCGCTGAAACGATTTGCCGATATGCAGCCTGTTCAGGAAGTTGAGGTTCTGGCGCTTCCGACGGCTCTGCCGAGGCTTCGCCGGCACGTCAGTCCAGGACTGATTGGTCATCGAGGACCTGAGAAGTGCCAGCGGAGAGCAGAGAGTTTGAGACCCTCAGCCGGGCTGAGCTCCGCACTGAGGCCGCGAGGAGCTGCTCTCTTCGACCTCCAGAGGACAAATTTCCTTGCAGCCATTGCTCGCATTGCTCGCCCCGGCGCCTCATGGGTCAACTCTGCATAAGCATCCCAGACTGGCCGCCTGGATCGGACAGAGCAAGCACTGAAAGACGAACCACACCACAGAATCTCGCGGGACCAACCCCGAAAATCCTGGACGAGCTGAGGCGTCGAGCATGCAACACGGTTCAGACTCTCAAACAATCACGATCTATCACGCCACAAAAGGCCTAGGGGTCCCAAAGTGCAGGATCTGCCTCCGCAAGTCCTCTAAGCGCGCTGCCACCTGCGAAAGTCAGGGTGTAGGTTGGCTGAAAGATCTGAAGCTTCTGCACAAGGAAGTCACAATGAAGCACACTGCACCTCATCGGCTGAGACCGCGAAGCTGCGCTTGAGGTGCCGGAGTCGAGTCTCCGCATCCCTCAGCTGTTGAGCTTCAAGATTGGCGACAGTCCAGCTTTGACAGGAACCCAAGAACGAGCTGCCTCTCGAGAAAAGCCTATGGAAACTAGCTTTTGTTTTGTGTTCCTCTTCTTCCTGTTTCGATGGAGACTGAAGAAGACATCGCCACATCTCAAAGGGTGGCACAGCATGTCGACGGCGTCCCTCTCCGAAGCACCTCTGGAAGGAGCCCAGAGGAAACAAGCAAAACATCTAGACTCTAGACAATCCTTCAGTATCCTGCAAGACTGCAAGTTTGGGATTCTGGTCAAGTCAAACGGGCATCCAAGTGTCTTCGACAGCCATTGGGCTGGAGTTGCTGGGTCTGGGAGGGCTGGCTACCAGACATGAGGCCGGCACCGCTTCCCCCTACACTGCATGAGGCTGGCGAAGTGAGCCTCCAAAGGCTTAAATCTGTCAGGTGTTCAGAGAAAGCTGTAGCTCAACCAAGATAAATCGAAAAGGCTGCGCCTGCTTTCGTTCCGAGAACGCATCAAGGACCTGCCTCGGCCGCCAGAGTCGAAATATATCGGTCGGGTCCGCTCACATGAGATTTTGACGGCTGCTCTGGGCATAACGACGAATCACCCTGCTGCACTTCTCAGCGAGGGACAGTAGGCTTGCTGCTCGGCCAAACTGCGCCCTGACAGACTCGTGCTAGGCCACGGTGTCCGATGCAATGCAAAAACAATGTAGACGCATCGATGCTGTTGGGTTGGTTTAAACCTTGACGTCCTATGGGTCCATCCAGATCCATTGCTGGGCAACCCTGGAACGACCCTTCGCTCGCTTTTGTGGAGGAAAGCAAGTGCGGTGCCTGAAGCGCCTGCATCCTCAGAACCACCTACACCGGCCAAGACCGGCCGGTGTGAGCCTCATATCATGTTGGCATTCCTCCGAAAGACAAGTTCCAACAAGCATTGGAAACCCTGTACATACTGTAGGAAGTATTGCCAGAGCACAACTCTGCGGCTTTCGAAATCCTGGACCTTTCTCTCGAAGAACACGTAGTGATCTGCCACTACGATTTTGCCTGCTCTCGCATTCCCATCCCGTCTCCGGGCCTGGGCTGGGTCCTAAGTGAGCACTGGCTCGCGCGAGCCTCGCAGATGAGACTTCCAGGCCCCAGGGCCCCAAATACGTTTACCGCCCAGACCCTGCAAGGCAAGGACACCATGTGACACCCAAGCGGGACTCGCCGGGAAGTCAAAAAGTTCGGCGACATGAAGCGCTTCCCCGAGGCACAGGCGCATCTTGTGCTAGCTCGGTGGCATCGCGTGAGGTCCGGAACAAGGAAACCCCATCCAGTGGGTCCAGCCTGGGTTCTCGAGTAGTGGTAGTCAACGATACATGTTGGCCATCATTACCGCATGGCTGTGAGCTATGGTGTAAGGCCCCGGCGCAAAGGAGCTAGCATGCTCGTCCCAGAAACTGTTCGCCCAGGAGGCGAGTATGTCCTCGTACGCTTGTATAACGGCAAGCACCACATGCGGAGGGCGGCCAAAAAATCCGACTGAATCCCTCTGACCTTCTCAGCGCCATCCTTGAGACAACAGCTCTCCTCCATCGACTTCAGAGCCAGGCCCTTACCCGGACGGCCACGTGCAAGAACGAACAGCACTTCAGAAAAAAGGCCGAGTCCCATGCAACATCATGCTGTCCCGTGTCACCACCTGGTTGCCGGCACCAGCTGCAAGCCATCTGCAAGCCTTCCATCGCACCACGGCACAACTGCTGAGCTGCGGGCCCGGTGCGAGCAGTGTCTTGGCAAACTGTGGCTTCGTCGCATGATCCTGGAAGGCACCCAGGACCGGAGCCTTCTGCTTTGCGAGCCTGGCAGCCTGCCTTCTGAATGAGGAAGTCACGAAAGCTTTGGACGACTTGGGGAATGGAACTGCTCTTACTCGTCGACCTGGCATTGAAACATCCAGCTCCCCGTCTCCCGTCTCCCAGCAAACCGGGAGGTCACCCGCCAAGCTTCGGGTCTGGGATGCACTTCCCACCTGCCACGAAGTGCCGTGCTACTGGCACCTTTCGAAGCAGAACCAAAGCTGATTCCGAGGCTCCGGCGGCTTGGCGGGCAAACCAAGTGCTGCTTCTGCCTTCGGCCACACAGCAAACTTCAAGACTTCGAGAACCAATGACTCAGTGAAGAGCTCATCGAGGTCGGTAGATCGATCAAGTCAAGCCGGATGTCTACAAAAAAACACACTTCATGATCAAATCAGAAGTCCAAACTCCAAGCATAGCTCTCTCAGCTTTGGCGCTTTGGGTCTTGGCGCGGTGGCTTCCTGCGCTGCGTCTCGGGACCTTGACTCCAGAAAGCGAATCATGCAAAAGCTTCGGCCACGGCGACTTGCATGTGTGAGAAACCGTGCGACAGTTTTGGAGCTCTTTGCTGTGTTTTGTCTCGGCCAAAAGTCCCTTTCCTACTTAGGCAGAAGAAATGAAACCGTGGGCACCGAAGGATGTTTGTCCTCACAGTTCGCTAGCTGGGGAACGAGAAAACCAGCAGCCCAGGAACCCTTGTGACGTACTGCTCAGACGGGCTCGAGCCAAAGGTCTGCCTAGGACTCGCATCACTTCTGAGAAGGCCTGCTATAAACGCCAATATCAATATAGAGACAGTTTTTCATTTTGCAACCCTTAACTCGAAATTCCTCTTGCGCCTCGCCCTATGCGGCCCCAGTTTCAATTACTACCCCATGTGGGCAGTAGCAGCTTGGGTCCGGGGTTCCTGCGCTTGGTCAGCAATACCTGGCCGACTTCTGATTAGGATGAGATCCGCAACAAAGAGTTCATCGTACGCAAACAAATGCACACAGCAACCTTCTCGGGTGCAACCATTATCGTGACAATGCACATGTTTCTCTGCCATACGATTGAGGAAATTCTATGCGGGTACTTGTGGAGTCGATCCGCAGCTATCCGGGCTGCTTGGAAGCACTGGATGTAAATGGTCCAGAAACATGCTTCCGGGCATTTGTCCATTACTAATTATTTCAGAGCCATCTAGACCTATCTCCGGCGGCACCCTCGGCAACACTTCCGTCGCTTTGCCGCTGCGTGGGACCTCGGAATTGCATCGCGTCTGTGTAGCTCCGCAGCCTCCCCGTGCAGTTGCAGCACTGCCTTACTTAGGACTCATCCCTCGTCTCATTGCATCACTCTAGATTCCAGGTGCTGGACCTGGGGCAGGTAAAGGTCTGTCGCGGCTTGCTCCATTCTCTGCGTCCCGTCATTTGCAAAAGGGAATGGAAGTGGAAGGGCTAAGACAACAACTCCGTCAGAATGCAGGAGGCACTCAGGGGCTTATTGTCCGTTCTTACCAGTGCTCCCGGTCGGGACTCCGGGGGATGCGTTTCATCTCATAGCTCTGGAACCAGGCATGCAGCGAGTGTTGCTTGAGAGAAGTCCTCCCGTCAAACCTTTCGAGACGTTCGGCTTGTTTTTCCTCGCTGCCACGGGCTGCTCTAAGGTCGCGATGGCCAGATGCCACCTGCCTGCAGCAAGGTCGCATGAGAGACGGAATGCAAGCCCGACAGGCCACATCTGTTGAGCGCTATGCTCTGCCCGACAAGCGGTGACAAGCGTCTGCAACACTTCGATCTGCAGAAGCTCCCGGAAGACACATGCGCGCTCACGGATTTTTGCACCGGCGATACGATTCGGCCCACCCAACTACCTCCACTGCAACCGAAACAGCATGTGGCTTTTGCGACTTCTTGACATGTCTTCGCTGATGGCTCGGCTGATGGCTTCGCTGTTGCTGGCGGTGGGCTCAGCCCAGTCTGCGCTTCTCGAGGCCTCAGGCCTCAGGCGAGCCTCACTCCACACCTTGGAGGCGAGGCCGTTCATGTCCGTTCACGTTCGCGATCCCTGTCCTTAGTCGCCCGTGGCCGAGCTCTCTGAGCTTTCGCCTCTTTCGCCTCACCGCTCAAACCTGGGCCCGGCCACACGGTCACGATCCCGCCGGTCACGATCTCGATCCCGATCTCCTTAATGGGTCTTCCAGCTTCAAGCAAGTCCACTGCTATCCCACTCCACAACGGTGCCTACGCTCGGAGACTCCGCAGACAGCAGTCAGTTCCGACTTCATCCAAGCCACGGTCACGGTCACGGTCTCTGCCTCGATCCCCCCTGCACGTAGGAGACTCGTCGCGCTTGCTATTTCTTCGGACAAAGAATTTAAAGCTTTCGTTGGTGGCTGGGGGCCAGGGGCTGAGGGCTTAGGCAAAGGCACTTGCGTCCTACGGCCCTTTAAGTCTGGCAGGGCGATCCGCAGAATTCAATGCCCAAACCTCTCTACACTGTTCCACTTCCCCTCTCTACTGCTTGGGCTACCCCATTCTCCGCCAGCTTTCACCCTTTCCGACCCAGGAGAGGGGCCAGGCACCAAGTTGCGACAGCAGGGCAAATGACATGCACGTCAAAGTGATGGGCTGTGGCTACGGAACGAAAAGGTTTATGACTGTCACTATCACAGGCTTCAACTTCTGGACTCAAGCTGGGAAATGACAAAGATAACATCACGTTTCAGGACTGGTGTCCCATGGTGTTTTACTTGAGTGTGCAGACGGTGGCTGGGGTTGCAAGCAACTCTGTGAGGCCAATTTTGGATTCAGCAATTCTCACGGTGTCTCACGTGGACAAGGCGGGCAATACCCATAAATCCGTATCTGGGCACCATGGGTTTTGCCCGTCTACAGAACCGAACTATCAATCGACCCGAATCAGACGACTGCAGAACGCTGAACTTCCCTGGCCTGTCATGGCGGCCGCCTCTGGCTTCGTCTCGGCCTCCTCTCTGCCGGCTGCGACTTCGGTCCCTCTCCTGGCAAAGCTGGGCTCGGCGACTGTCGAATTCGTCGTGATGCGCTATTTTTGCACGCACGCGCATCTTGATCGAAATCGTTCAGCACTCAACCCTTTGGAGAAGATTCTCGGACAGCGGCACACATCTGTTGCACGCACGGTCCGGTCCTTCTTGGAGTCCCGCAGTTCTCTCGCATGCACCTGCAAGGTGACAGCAGCGCGACCCAGATCCCCTGCACATAGCTTGGCTTAGAGACTCCGGTGCACTGCATGCCGGCATACATTCCAGTTGCAGGTTGCTCACGAAGACACATATTGCCGGCCTAGGTTTGATTCGACAAGTGACAAAGCCCGCCGAAGCGACAGATGAACGACGTTCGTGTGGCGACGACACAAGTAGTTGGAGAAGCTTCAGCTGCGGCAATGTCTTCTGCCACCACAACACGGGCACAGTCAAAACACGGCTGGAGTCAACCGTCTGCAAGAATGTCAGATTTATCAACTATTAAGTACGGAAGAAGTCTCGTCACGCGACGAGACATCCTACTGCAACTGTCAGCAAACTACGTCGTGCAGCGCATAACAGCATGGCGAGTTGAAACTGGGGTTCGATGCAATGCAAAACCGAGTCGACACAGAATGCGCTTAGTGACTTCGTGCGCCTTGCTGCCAATAGCAGGCGCATACTCCGGATCCTGCGAAGGCACGACGTGGAAAAGAAATGAAAAGAAGCTAGGCCTTTCCCGTGAAGGTTCCTTCGTAGCTCAAGACCAACCGGCTCCCGCAATCAACGCAGCTTGCGCGATCCTTTTGGTCTACTGAAGCCACAGGTGCTAGGTGTTTTCAGTGTTCAGACACATGGCAACGGTAGACGCTGGTATCGGTCGCAGCACGTGCAAACAAAGCATGCAGGACGAGTCAACCAACCATTCGAGTGCCACCCTCGAACACGGAGATATGCGTGGAGCGGTGCCAGAAAAATGTTGTTGAGTTCGTGGAGAGTTTGTAACAAACCAGAACCATTGCTTTTTTCTTGTCTGAGGCAGACCTTTGAGCCTGAAAAGCATGCTTCGCCACTCTGTGGGCGTTCATATGTGTGCTTAGCATGCCGGTCTTGGTCACTCTACGAAGCATCTGCACCAATGCCTTTGTCAAAGACCAGATTTGTGAAAGCCACAAGTAGTAGGTTGACTGGCGCTTCAGCCTTAAGCCTCATTTGGTCCAGCGTCCTTGACGGGTTTGCCTTCCCGGAGGTCCCGAAGCCTTAGCTGCATCTTTGCCAACTTGGGAATGATGTTGCTACTTCTGCTCTAAAGCACTCCCGGAGTCGTGCCGAAGCTGGGACGCGATGAGTGTGGTACTACAGTTCTGACAGCATGCCTCAATCTTAATGCCTTGTGGACACGAAACTGGCCTTAGTGCACTACCGACCTTTGAACTGTGCGAAGAAGTTTTACCGGCTTTACCTCCGCAGGCCTGACAAGAATCCCTTCCAGAAGCTGATGGCAGAGGCCGAGAAGCATCATCATGACCAGGGAGGAAGGTTTGTTGGATCGCTCCAGGTGCCTTAGCACTACCCTTCGAGCGGATGTTTCCAAAGGGGATGAGCTTCCTTCTACACCTTGGCCTGTCGCACAGGCCTTGAGGGCACGGCTTCTGGAGCTTGGCCAAATCGCCATCCACGTCGTCTCGATTTTGCAGAACCTCCACTCGGGAACTCTCGACTCTCGACTGTCCGTCTGGCTGTCCTGTGGGTGAATCTGTGTACCAATTCCACGAGGAATCGGAGAAGAGACACAAATTTTCGAATAGCAGTTCAGGTTGGCCGAGGTTGCGTGTAGACGACTTTTAGGCTACGCAGGCGCGGCTAGGCGCACGGGCGGCAGAAGAATTGAACTTTAGCTGGGACTGCATGAAGGTTTTTCAAGTCCTGACGGCAGACAGATCACGATTGGCATATCAATCGCTACGAAAAAAACGGTTCGAACAAGTCCTGACAAAGGCTGTTCCGATTGCCGACAGCGTCGAATGGAAAAAACAATGGAACTGAAAAAGACCAAATGGCGACCTTGTCCACTACATAGTTTGGTGTTCCGACTTTGTGGAGGCCAAAAGGAGACCGCGAAGCCGGCGAAGTCTCGGGATGCTCTAACAATCCAACCCGAGATTGACCGAGTGTTTTGCTAGAGCATGCTAGAGGCTTCTCAGACCCGTACTTTCTGCACGGAGTGGTCCGTTGCAGATGCAGAAGCTGACCAAAGCAAAGCACGCGGCATGAAACTTGTGGAGCATGGCCTGTGTTGCCCTGACGTTGTGTTTTGCTTCTTGGTCTCGCGAGCGGAAAACGTTGATCGGCTCTGCATAGCTCCAGAGCTCTAGGTTGGCCGAGTTGCTTAAGGACCACAGATCGAACGAGATCCTACCAGGGCCAGCCTCAGCCAGCCTCACAGCCGCCTGGGCATCCAAGCGATTGCGCTTGGCGAAGTCTTCAATCTGCGGGCGCAGGCTGGGGTGTGGCAGGCGCGTTCTTTACGGTTCATGGTGACGAAACAAGACGAGCCTCGACTATATAACTACCATGTACTACCATGCCAGACCACTGTGCCGTGGTTGTCACCTACATGGTTTTTCGCAAGCCCTGAAGTACCACCGGCAACATCTAGCAACAAGTTCTAAGCCAACTGTAAGGTTTGCGAAAGAAGCTGAGTAGAAGAGCACGTATCGTAATCCGGCTTGGTTGTCGGAGTAGCCTTCTTGTCCAGTGCCGACATGCCTTTGAAAGTACCCGCTTTCATATCCTTGAGCTTCATCATCAGCATTCCTTCCAGAAATGCCAGGACCAGAAGCGGAAGCGGCAAAACATGTGAGCGTGCTGTAGGCTCCTGCAGGGTTCTTTGCCCTTTCCAAGCCCACCCAAAGAGCTTGCATGTCCGACTCAAACCTTGGCCACGGCAAGAAGGCATCATAATCCGAGTACCGCGAGCCCTCACTTGTGATCAAGTGCAATGATCTTTCCATGGCCGGGTTCTGCCGTGCGGCGTGTCTTTTCGCTTCTTCATCTCCTCATCGAGCAAGCGCGTCACCCGCTCATCTGCAAGGGAATGGCAGGTCGCATCTGGTTATGTGGAAGCCCGGAACCCTCCACTTTACAAACGCGCCCTGGAAAAAGGATCGGCCTAGACCATGGTACTCCGCAAGCTCGGCCACTTGCGGGTCAATGCCGGCGCTCTTGATTTGCTCGTACTCAGAGGCCACCTGCTGAAACCTGCACGTCACAGGTGAAGTCAAATCATAGACTAAAGAGTGCTGCATCGCAACAAACAGCGACAGCAACACCGAAAGAGGAAGCCTTTCTACGCATGTTAATGGCCAAAGGAGACTTTTTATCTTTACCTGAAGGAAGTGGCCTGAGCTGCGCCAGCGCTTCTGTGTCCAGAGAGCCCGGCGGCGGCATCGCCGGGGGAGGTGCCATGCCTGGAAGCACCGGCAAGCCGCCTTGCAGGGACGAGAGTTGGCAAGAAACAAGGACCAAAGAGTTTGGTGTTGTGGCCCGCAAACTGATCTCGGGCTGCTGTGATACACAAGCTTCTCAGAAGCCGCGGTGATCATTGCAGCTTGAAGGGTCGGAGAAGCACTCGCGCCGTCACTAGCGCGCTGGAAGTTGTCATGCGTCCACTCTGTCGATGCTCGCCAAGTGCTGCTGTCCTGGGTCCTACAACTTAGAGACTTAGAACTTAGAGTGCAAGGCCTTATTGCCCTGGCCTAGGCCCAGCCCCGGCGCAGGCGGGGGCATCTTCGCACCACCGAGGCAGGGTGGCAGCCCCGGCTGTGGAGGAGCCACGCCTGGCACTGTGAGCTCTCAAGCCAAAGAAAAGAGTCGGCTCGAAGCTGCAAGCTGAAACGTGCACTTGAGGGGGAGGTTCCCCCACCCCCCCTTGCGCTGTCGCGCACCCCTGTTGGTGCGGAGCGAACAGAAGCAGGGTGCTTAGGCGTTCTCGCTCTCTCTCTAGGACTCTCTCTCTCTCCCGCGCATGAGGGCCGGTCAAAGCCCCCGGGCTTCGAGCCCACCCGATCGTTGTCGGGAACGGGGAGTGAAGAACGAGCGTAGCTCAGCTCAGGACTCTTTCTTTCTCAAGGGTTGAGGGAGAGGGGACAGCGCCCCTCACCCTGGACTCTCTCGCTCTCGCTCTCTCTCTCTCTCTCGCTCCCGCGGGCCTGGCAAAATCTGCTGCAAGGCGCCCAGGGTAGGCATGGCAAGGCCAGGCGGACCCGGCACTGCCAACCCCGGTGGAAGGAGCCCAGCGGGAGGAAAGCCAGGACCTTTTGGTGGGACGACTGTGGGCCCCACGCCTGGGGGCAGAGTTGGGAGTCCTGCGGCAGGGTTTGCCACTGGAACTGCAGGCGTCGGTGGCGGAAGGCCGGCAGGCAAGCCCGGAAAAGGGAAAGCTGCAGGATCTATAGCTCCTGCACAGCCACAGCAACAGCGCACAGTCGCAGCGTCGCAGCGTCGCTTTCCCACGTCCTGGTGTGGGTACCAGGCCCAGGCCCGCATCGAGCTCCCCAGCTCCTTCCTGTCATGGATTCGGCTGCCTAGGACCCCGAATAAGCAACAGTCCCGCGAACCTATGTGTGCTGGATCACATACCCTTAAAGCCTGAAGCCCATTAGAATCTAGGCCACTACTGTTTTCAGGAGCTTGCGGTTTGGAAGAACAGCTTGGTCTGCATCGGCACCACTTCAACTTAAACTTCGTTTAGCCAAGCATCCCCTGGACCACGCTTCCGCCCCATGGCGCGACCCGGCCCCCAAAAGGAGCCACGGACTCTGTAGACAATCGGGCTGCCGACTCAAAGGAAAGCGTAGACTCGGTTTTTCGATGCTGCGCTGCAGGAATACGAGCTAAGGCACCTGCATTCCAGAACCCTAGCAGTCTCACGATGGCTCCCTCTCTTGATTTCATGGTAGCTGAGATGGAAGATGATAGAAGCATTCTGCTGCAGTGCTTTAGTCGGTCCACATGTCCTGTCTGTATCCGACTTATCTGGGCCATGACATGGCCATGGCGGCCAAGGGGGTACCCGTGAGCCCTTGAGCCAGAGCCGGCCACAACATCGGGCTTCGCCATGAACGCTGAAACTGCGTGTCCGCGAAGCTATCAAGTTAGGAGTTCTAATTGCTTCACCCATCTTCAACCTGCCGGCCTGGCCGCGCCGTGAGGCATGTGGGCATGTGAAGACATGGCTTCAAAGACTTTCTCTTGCCTAGACTGTGGCTCAAGCGAATCGAAGACAATCTGGGCAGCTGCTGGGAGCACAAGCGCAAATTGGAAAGAGCCGTCAAACACGGGTGCTGCACTACCCTGGCATAGTCAGTCTCGACCAGAATAACTTTCAGCGACATCTTCAGAATTGTCTGACTCGACGAGCAGGAGTCTGGCCGAACAGAACAAGCTTGACAAGTTACATCTCCGATATTGCTACACTGCTACACTGGTCCCACTACGCCAGCTCATAAGGGAAAAGAGGAATTTTAGTCGCGAGGGAGTCAGCTTGCAGCATGGGCAACTTTTTCAATCAATGTGGCGGTTGACGGGCTCGGCATCCATTCTGGATAATCGATCTTGCCTCAAATTTTCCAGTTTTTCTGGTAAACACACTGGCACATGGGGGCAATAAGTTACAGGCAATTCGAGCCCTACAGCAAGAAGTCCTAGAGATGCAGCGTACAGTGTCGTACAGGAGGTAAGCAGACAAAGCGCTTGGGCAAGATGTGGAGAGATCGCTTCTACCCCCATTTGATGGAGGCATCGAACACTTTAAACGAGAGAACTTCGGCGAAGGACACGAGTCCGTGGCTGCTCGTTCCCACTTATATCATCCGAGCTGTGCTTGTGTGTGTGTGTGTGCGTTTGTCGGCTGTATAACGACAAGGCGAAGTTGTAGATACCGATACTTTGGGAACGACGAACGAATCCTCATGGGCATTCGGGAAAGCAGATCTTGCTTCTGCGAGGAAGGCCATGCGCAGAGTGCACAAGATGTGTCATCGCAAACCATATTGGCAAACTTTGCACATCTGTCATCAGGTCTCAGGAAGCCTTCGAACTCGCTCCTGCGATCAGTCTCCGTTCGCATCGAATGTCAGGCCCACTTGATGCACAAACTGCAGAAGCCACAAAGCAGGAAGAGTACCTCCCCCCAGCTAGGCCCCAGAGTGCAAGAACTTGATCTATACGAACTCCACGGACAAAAGCCGAATGATGCCTGCAGCCAGCTCGCCTCAGCCCCTTGGCTCGCCGCTCTTAGACAAGGATTCCACTCCGATGCGCTGATATTGGACTCATTGAGGCCGCAGCAATGCCGCGTTGTGCGATGGGGGAGGCGGCAGCTGAGAGCCCCTCGGAGGATATGAGAAGTGCTGGGTTTTAAGGCTTGGCCTCGACGCATTCGAGGTTTGCAGCTATTGTCCACAGATGTCGTGAAGTTGCCAGGCATATCTAGGCATTCACCACCCCTGATGCCCTTGCCGAGAATCCGTCAACCGCTCAACGCATTGCTCAGCCAAAGATGATTCTCTTCCCTGTGGTAGCAAAGGCCTCACCGTCGAAAGGTAAGGCGCCGGCTGCGGGAGCATGGGCAGCTGCCTGGAAGCCGCACTCTTAATTTGATTGCATCCCGTGGCGTCTCTCAAAAGCTTCGCCACGACAGCAAACATGCCTTTCACAAGAGGACGATTGGAGTTGGGTCGCCTCCTCCCCCCGGTTCTGCAAGTCGCATCATTCATGTTAGGACTAAGCTACCCAGCTAAAGTACGAAGCGGCGCTCGGAGAGAAGTGAGACAGTCAGACACTTGCTTATGGGCTTTGTCGATTAACGAGGGTTGTATTGATATGATCTCTGAAGCTGCTCAATCCCAGCGACACAGCATCCTTGTCTAAGTAGATCAAGCTCCAAGTCTTTCGCCGGGCAGCGACACATGAACGGACAGCAGAAGCTGCACAACACCAATCTTGTAATCTAGCAGCATTTCTCCTGAAACGGAGGAAGGTAGAGCGACTTCAGGCCACTTGCACTCAAAAGTATCCTCCTGGGTCTTCATGCTAGCTACAGCGCTTGCAGCAAAGGAACGGCAGTTGTGAAGGAGGAGGCGGTTGAAGCTTGTGCTGCAACTGACCTGGTGCTAGGGTCTAACTCTCAAAGATTGCTGGGCGGCTACGATCGGGGCGCGTCAGAATCGCTTCATATCCTCAATTCAAGGGCCCCGAATGTTGAGTCTGGGAATGGCCAAGCGACGCTGCTGGTGCTGGACCTGCGCTTGAAAGGAGGCCGGCTCTAAGGTCCGAAGGGGTCAGAAGAAAGTCCGTGAGTCTGACAGCGGGATCTGTGTAAAACTTGTCAGACGCGCATCGTCACTTCTACACAGTCGCTCGATCCACCGATGCTTGAGCCTTGACAATGAAGGTATCGTCTCGTCCAGACAGTTGCTCATGCATGTCTCTACTGCTGTGGCGCTGGTCTAGCCAACGCATGTTCTCTATTCAAACTCTTGCACTAAACACGATGTAGTTTTTTCTAACGAATCGTGACCCTCTGAAATCCCAAATTGTCCAGTCCTGCCCACTCACACAGTTCAATGCGAAGTAACACCGACAGCTTTATCTTTCACGAACTGCAGGGAAACCAACCCCAGGTGGTAATGCGCCTGCTGGACCAAGTACTCCTCCTGTTGCAGCCTGAGCCATGCCAGATCTGATTCGGCACCCTCGCCCCTTCGTTCCCTGTGCACGGGTCAGTGCGTGCCCGCTCACAGGGCCGACGAGGACGACGGCTGCCGCCGTAGTAGCGGCGACAACGTCGATGGTTGTGGTGGTGTGCTTGATGAGACGGGGTGGGGTACGACGAGGCTGGAGCAGCTGAAGGCGTCAAATCCTTCCTCACATGCTTGCCGAAGTCTGTGGCCTGCAACGAGCACCCTCAAATGGCAGGCTGCGGTGGGTCCGGAGCAATATTTACTGGTGGTCCCAGTACACCGCTATCCGTCAAGACTGATGACATGCTTGCAAGTACCGGAACACAGAGAAACAAATGCTGGGGAACTTGCAACATATAGCTGCCGTCAGCTTGCATCGCCATCGGGTCAGCCTTCCCACGGTTCACAGCTCTTCCGTTCCCGATTCCCGATCGCTCTACGAAACAGCAGATTGCGGGCTTTCGATGCCTGCGGCTGCCCATAGCGATCCCAGGAGGGAAACTGCGCCTGAAAGATCGCGAGTGTGGCAGGTTCCGAACCGGAGAGAACTCGGAGAACCGTACAATCATTGCGCAAACTCAGGTCGCATGAACGTGACATCGATTCAGCCGGGGGCCTGTGCCGCTTGCCAAGGTGCTGACCTTGCCAATACAATGTGACAGCACACTAAGTTCAAGCAACATGCCTGTTCCAAAATGCGGGTCTTCACGCGGTGGTTTGTATGAGCAGGACAGGAGATGTTATGTAGCGTGGTGTGAACCATAACAAATTCTCAGTTTGCAATTGGTAGTTAGCCGTCCGCAGTTGCATGGTAGCTACCACTACTGCTGCAGCTGCAGCCACTGCCGTGGCAGGAAGCCTGCTTGGGAGCTGGCGAGCAGCAACAAGAGTAGGAAATGGTAGCCAGCAGAATACCCTTAACAACATGAAGTAGATGCTAGCAAAGAATCCTGTCAGCAGCAAAAAAGGGCACGGGTATTTGGATCAGCACCTGAGCCTCTAAGTGCGCTGCCAACAAGACTTGTACTCTCCAAAACCATTTTCTTTTCAATGCTGAGGTGTAACCACACGAACCCGCTCGGCATGACAGCTACTTGTCGGTCAATGCGCTTTCGATGTCGATATCCCATACCCCGATTAAACATCTGCATAGCAAATCCTGTGCACAAACGAAGCAAGCAACTGCATTGCGAATCCGAGCGGGGGTTGTCTTGCTTCGACAAGGCGTTTCGACATGTCGGACACGGAGGTTGTAGGGATGACGAGCCTACGCAAGCAGCGGACGGGCATTAACACTTTCGAAAATAGTCACATGTGACAGGTGCCTGAGGTCTAGCCATCGGTTTCCAGCTGAACGAGCTTGGTCTTGCAGAGGACAGACTCTTTCTCTCTCTGCACGACAGCCGAATCGTTTACACATCAACCTGCTTGGTCAAATCTTCGTAGATTGGCCCACTTATCACATGTTCCCATCCCTCCGTGCACTTGGGGGCCAGCATCTGCAAATGCTCGTCTAGATGCTGGCGCTCTAGCCTGAAGGGCGACGCAGTCATAGTCATAGACATGTCACGAAGTATGCAAGAAAGCGACAATGTCAATCCGATTGCATGTTTCGCGAGGATCCAAGCCACAGGCTCCTTGAGTTGCAGCTGCTGCTTCACCCTCGGCCGTATGGACTTGAGCAGGGCTTGGGCAAAAGGGGCCCTCAAAGGGCTCTGATCCGGCAAAGTCCTATAAGTATGGCTTTCCAAGTATCTGGATTCTCTTCCAGTTTACATCCAAGCTCAGACAGCGAGATGCACACCGCTGCCCACAGGAGCACTCCGTTTCGGACGTTTCAGAAGTGGAGGCTTCTGACACAGGTACTAACTTGGAAGCACAATGACAGTGACTCGAATCAGACTAGTGCGAAATATACCTGCCCTGCAAGTGGCCAACTGCACGGCAACAGCTGTCTACCAGGAACGAAGAAATTCAAGGAGTTATGGCTACAATCACAGCCACGAACTGTGAAAACGGCAGTCCTTAGAACGAAAATCGCTCGACCAGACCAAGCAACTGTTCACGTGGATTGTGCTGCAAGCTCCGGATGTCTGTCGAGTCCTGCCAATTGATGTCAAGCATTTTCCCTGCTGCCGTAACACTGCCCTACCGCTTGTCTAGCGAAAGCCTTAAAGCGACAGATGTGGGGCTTCCGACAGGCTCCGTTGAGGTTCGCATGCAGTACATTCACGTCATAATAACTTAAACAATGATGTTGCAAAGCTCTTGCAGAAAACAGCCCGGATTCAAAAGTCGCGGGCCAAATTGCTTCAAGGAGGCAGGCCACAGCTCGAGCACCCGATGCAACACGTCTCTCGGGAGTCTCTCGTTGGGGGGTACAGCAAAACACACTTCCATCAGGTTGCCTGGTTGTGCTGCGCTTCCTTTTGCAGCTGCTCCCGCAGCTGCTGCCGCACCTATCAAAGCCCCGAGCTAGATGTATGTACTTGTAAAGCAGTAGCAAGGTCGCAAAGAGATCACAACTGAGGCGATCATTTCGGAGGAACGTGCTGAGCAATTGAATCCGGAATGGTCTGATGTATGCAACACCTGAAATCACAGCCTCTCTGCAAATACATGGGCTTCAGCTGATACAGTAATCTACACAATGAGCCTCATCGCGATCTCTCTCGTCTTGAATCTTGCAGTTGTCGAACGAGCACTGATTCCATTCATCGCTCTTGCATGTTCAACCCCTGGCTTGAAGCCATGACGTGGCCCTTCCGTGCCAGATGCTCAAGGGAAACTCCACAGCCTGCTCCCGATATTGATCGCCGGTCGGCGATGCAGAGCTGCTGGCGGCAGGGGACCCCTGCGCCTCCTCGGTGGCAGGGGGATGCTCGTCGGGAACCTAGCTTTCTGATGTGGCTACGCGGGAAAGCTCAGCGGATTGCAGCTGGGTGCATCGCATGCTGCAGCTGCCATTGCCTTTGGTGCGGCAACTGAGACATACTGAGACTCACCCACCAAAAGTTACCATCGGCGCATTGAGCCTATGGGAGTCTGCGCCTTACTTGATGTTACCACCCAGCTGCAGCTGCTCTCGTGGGTTGTGTGCCATGCCCGATGCAGATGGAGGCGTGTTGCAAGCACCTGACACGCACCACTCCCAAGCTTCCACGAAGGATTCCGAAGGGAAAGAGACTGTAGCACGTACGAATTTTTGCAATCACTTTGACTCGCCTGCGGCCTCAGACCCATGGGCGGCCATGCCAGCCTCAGATCGCAGATTGGAAGCAGAAGTTACGCAGTAACCTTGCAGAAACATCTTCGCTGCTTCATGAGACAGACGGGACTGCCATCACCTCTGACACACGCATTTTGCTG
This sequence comes from Symbiodinium sp. CCMP2456, assembly GCA_905221635.1. NCBI lineage: Eukaryota > Dinophyceae > Suessiales > Symbiodiniaceae > Symbiodinium > Symbiodinium sp. CCMP2456. The sequence goes on from CAJNDV010033819.1 coordinate 27,662, forward strand.
GCCGTTCACCTGCCCAACTCTGCGCCAGTCATGGAAACACTGTGCCGCGTGGGCGACCGATGGCGACTGCGGCACGGAACTCTACGATCATTTGCAGCCTGATGGCCACCCCCAGTAAGGCGTGGGTGACACATTCAGCAATGTGGCATTGATCCTTCTACCCTGCCAGACTCAGGAGGTATCAGTGCGAGGGCATCATGACCTTCGATCCTGTCAAAGAACAAGAACACTTCTGAAACACAGACGAAGACTCATCATTGCCTTGAACGCCCTGCAAATCCAACCTTTGCAGGCTGACGTGTAGAAAGGCCTGAAGTCCTCAAAAGCCTGCGGTTCGAGAGTGAGCTGTGAGCTCTCCTTAGCCCCGTCATGGGCTCGTGCGACGTGCGAGATGCACTTTGCTCCTCATCGCCTTTGCAGCCAAGATTCCTCACTTCTCATGCTCCCGCTCCCGGTCTCTGTCCTCAGTTACATCTCTAGTGCCTTCCTTCTCAAGTCATTAGAACAGAACTCATGTGCAAGCACGTACAAGCCAGCTTTTCTCGGCTGGGGTACTCGATCGCGATCTCGCCTGTCGCGGTCCCGATCTCCTTTGTCGCGATCCCGATCTCCTTACGGGCTGCTGATGGCCGACACTGTGGCCGACTGCAGCTTGCTGCGGGTAGTCCACCGGACTATCCAAATGCTAGCCACAAGAATCAGGCAGGCTCTAGACCTCTGTACACCGACAGCCATCTCATGTATTACGAAGACTTCAGGATGCAATGGCGGCCATGCAGCTGTCGCGATCTCGGTCTCGGTCACGGTCCCTCCAGGCTTCTGGTTGTTTGCAAGGATCCCTCTAACCTGACTTGATATTTGCAACGAGGAAGGGAGGAGAAGAATCCTGCAGTTCACGATGCAACACATGGACCCTTGTATCCTTCCAAGAACTCTGCGTGCCTGTCATGACGACCTCCTCGAGCTTCATCTCGCCCGCCGCGCTGACGGCTTCGGCTTCGTTGTCGCTCCTGCCGTGAATCCCAGAGCTGGCATCCTCTCTTTTTGCAGGCACAACCAGTTGGGCCGGTCTGTGGCGCAGCCTGTAACTCTTCCTCGACTCTGCTCAAGCCACTCGTCAACATGCGGGCGGACCATCGATCAAAGAACTGTCTGTGATCAACGGCTACAAGGTGCTTGCCGCTCCTTCATGGATGCCTTCAGCTCTTTTTCATGCACCTGTCGCAAATCAAGAAAGCACCATCCAACACTGCCGTCGACAGCTGTAGCGGCTCTGACCTTGAAGCTTGCAGATCTTGTCTCTTTAATTGTCAACCGCGTACTCACAGCTTGAGCGCGTTGATGCAGATCTCCGAACCCTGCCCCCCCTACCTGAAACAATCACACCCTGAACAATCTAAAAGCTCCAGACCATTTTTCACTGTTCAGGCTCAATTGTGAACATCGAGGGCATGCAGCTAAGGCCATCTTCATTTCTGTGGTATGTGTAACCGAAACACTTTCATAAAGATGTCTTAAATCTGGTACATCTACCTTGCTGAGGTTGGCAAACGAGACACTTGCTATTCCTCTGTCTCTTCGTTTTGCTCTGTCAAGACTTCTTGCATGCTGAATTCTGTTGTGTAGACTGTGTCATCTTGTTTCTTCTCCCTGGCAACTGGAGTACAAGTAGAAGCTTCAAGCACGTATGCTTCCTGTTGCGACATGTACTCATGATCGCCGCAAATGTTTGTTGCGAATGAAACATCATACATAACGAAAAATTCCTGTGCCTTGAATGCACAGGGCTCCAGCAAACATTCTGGAAAGATGGTTGGACTTTTGACTTCCACTCCATGCTGGTAGAGTGGGACATTATAGAATTGAACTCATTATCTTGTAACGGCTACATGCAAAACAACGTTTTATTACATATCTGTGTGTGCATACGTAAATGTGTGTGTGTGTATGTATATGTAATGGTATTTACAGGCCCCAGGACAGTCCCTTCTTTATTTATATATGTATGTGTTCCCGCCTCCGGGGTCCTCGACACAAACCAGCAAGGAAGAATCCCCAACACGAACCCGGAGGGTGTATGTGTATGTGTATGTGCATGTGTACGTACGTGCACATATATATATATATATACTTGGAGGTTCATGGGTAGTTATATGCGGAGTTATAACCCTACTTATAACTGCCCCTGAACCTCCAAGTACAAACACACACACGCGTACGTACGTACGTACGTACGTACGTACGTACGTACATACATACACATACATACATACATGCATACATACAAACAAACAAACATACATACATACATACATTTATTGTTGTTGAGCGTGTCAGCTGCTGCTGCAACCACCAAGGACTGGTGGCTGCATGTCATGCTTTGGATACCCGAGGTGAACACTCGGCGCTAGGCCGCTAGGCTGTCTCACAGGATCAACAGTCTCATACACACGCCTACAGTAAGCGAGCATGATAGGAGTTGACTGCCGATGGCCAAGTAGCTGATGTTTTCCTCGCGTGTCGGCTAGCTTGCCAAAACCCTGCCCCTCTTTGTCGCCGGTGCCTTGCTGCCAATCGCTGGCGCATACCCAGGCTCCTGCAAGAAAGCAGGCCCTGGCTTTCAACCCTTCGGCCCTCTTGCAGCTCCTTGATAGGCTTCCCCTCGCGAAGGTCTCTGAGCATCATCATGACCAGGGAGGAGGGCTTGTTGGAGCGCTCGAGGTGCCTTGAGTCTTGAGCTTGTCAACAAGCTTAACAGACGTAGCACTGTTCATGTGAGGACATTTCGCCAGCGAAGCAACTGGTATATGGTATGAGCAGATTGTACATAGCTCGACATCACTGCAGTGGATCAGGACTGGACGCATCTTGTATCTGACTGGTGTTGCAAAGTGCGGATGCTTGAGTTGAAGTGGGCTCGGAGTCTGCTAGATTCGGCTCATTGCAGCGGCCACGAGATGTGCAATGCATCACCCCATTCCAGGCACATCGCTTGACAAAGAGGAAGATGCGCTTGAAGGAAAGGCTTGGCTGAGCTTGTACCCGGCTCGGTGCGGTTTCAAGATTGGAACTTCTGTCATGGAGGCCAACCCCTCAAAAAATGACTTATCCTGACCTGCTTCTTTTGATATGCGGATCCGATAGACATTAGACACATGTTTTGCTCTTGGCTCTGTGAGTTGGACCTCTCTTCCTTGGAGTCTCGGGAACGGCTGGGACTCCGGCTTCTGGATTTTGCTCAAGTCGGCCTCAATGTCGTCGCGGTTGTGGAGAACCTTCGCAACACACATGGGGGGGGAGCTTTTCTCCTGCCCTTTGGGAGGTGCTCTCCAGGTCGAGGAGTTCCGGCTTTGGTCGCCTGGCATGGCCCTGTTCGCTCTGAGAGCAGCCTCGGACGTGGCTGTGACCCAGTGGGCTTTGCCCGCCCGGGGGGGGGGAGCCTTACCACCTTGCCTTATTGTGGTGCTAAGGGCACCACATCTCCCTACTAAAGCAATACATCCCCAGCCTGTTGTATCCTTTCAGGCCTTTCCTGATCGATGTCGCAATGGCAGCCTTTCCATTACTGAACGCAACATCACGTCTCAGTATGTCTCAGTGCGACTTTGTGACCTCGGTTTCAGTTGCCCGTACCAAGACTCAGAAGAGTTGATATGTTCTCAAATGTGCTCAAGAACCTCTCCATGTCCTCCCGGCCCCACCTCCGCCAGCTTCACTGCTGCTTGAGCATCTAAGCGATTCCGCTTCGCAAAGTCGTGGATCTGACGGGGGCAAGACATGGCAGGGCAGAGCCACTACAGCCAAAAGGCGTCTACGACACCTGAGGAGCCGCTCCTGCTTGTCCAAGGCTGTCATACCCTTGAAGGTTCCCATGCGCATATCTTTCAGCTTCATCATGAGCATTCCTGCAGGGCTCTCGCATTAAGAATTCTGCTTGCATCCACAGGCGGAAACAGGCAACAGTACAAAGTTCAATCTCTTGCAAGCCTCTCTGCTCTGTCAACAGCTGAGCCCTATGCCTGACGGGTTCTTTGCCCCTTCCAAGCCCACCCAGAGGGCTTGCAAGTCAGACTCAAACCTGAAGGGGCGGACTATGCGTGACTAAGGAGTGGCGGCATGAACACATGCAGCAAGGACGCGTCGCTCTTCGCTTCTTCATTTCTTCATCGAGGGCGCGCGTGGCACGATCATCTTACGGGCAAGTGCGATTTGAGTTCTGGCTCTTTCAGGCAGACCCACATGCCCGGGCAGCGGTCCAGCCTAGGCCGTGGTACTCTGCAAGCTCGGACACTTGAGGATCAATTCCGGCATTCTTGATCTGCTCGTACTCTGTAGCCACCTGCTGGAACCTGAGTTTGCTAGTGTTTTGCACGTACCGGGTTCACGGCGTTATGAAGTAGCGGAGCCAAGGTATCTGCAGAGAATCGCAACGAAGGCTTTAAGAGAAACTCTCTATCAAATAAGAATGGTCATTGCACGTACAGTGTGATACTGACTGAGATTAGTCTTCGTGGACAAAGACAGCAAAGTGAAAGTCTGCCTCCAAGTCGCCGCATCTGAGCCAAGGCTTCGGAGTCCAGCGACCCAGGAGGTGGTAGTCCAGGAAATGGCAGCTTCGGGAGTGCTGGCGGAGGGCCGATACCTCACAAGGCGGTTTAAGGCCAGTCCAGACTTCCAGACTTCGCTGTCCCGGCAGCCAAACGGAACGTTTCAGATTGACCCTTCCTTCGTGGTACGTGTGCCGGCCTGGTGGCAGCTGCAGACCAAGCCCTCCTGGGCCCGAGGGTGGCGGTAGGCCTGCGGACAAGGCCGGGCCTTGAAAGACAAACTGCGATGCCATAAAGCTGATGCTATCTTCTGAGACTTCAGAGCTTCAAACGGCTTCGGGTCCATCCAAGGTCCACAAAACCGAGCCGATCCTTGCCCACAGCTGTGTTCGGGGCGTCCCTTCGACAATGCTGGCGCGTCGTGTGAGGTTGCAGATTTGCCGAATACAAACTGGGTTGGCTTGCTCTTCATTGCGGCGCCGACGTTTTCACCAATAAGTCCTCAAGGGCAGCGTTCGCGGAATTCGCGCCTGGAGGCATCTGCAGCCCGCCGAGGCAGCCGCAGCCGCCACAGCCGCCCATCGAAAGCCCGGGCATGGTGAGGCCGGGAGGGCCCGGAGGCACTCCGGGTGCACCAGGGATGCCCGGCACAGCTCCAGGAATCTTCGGGGGCACCACTCCAGGAGCTTGGGGTGCTCCGGGAAGACCGGGGATGGGAAAGCCGAGTGCTGCAGGGTCCAGGGCTCCTTCACATCGACACTCAGACCCTCCTGCTCATACCTTTGCAATAGAATGGCTCCTGCTGGCAGAAAAGGTGCTACACCGGGCATCTCCATCTCCCCACCACCATCCTTAGTTGTGTGTTTCATTGCCACTGGTGCCTTCTGGCTACTTCGTGACTGACGATGGCTCTGGTTCAGCCGCCTAGGGGCACCCCCACGCTTTCGTCCCATGGCCTCACAAGCCAAGCTGCCTCGGCTCAGAGAATGGTCTTGTTTGAGTCATGTTTCACAGCAGTTGCTATTCCACTTTCGAACGTGACCCCGCTGCACACCTGAACGTGGTTCTGGCCTGGAAGAAAAAGGTAAGAAACATCCTTCTCAAAAGCAGATCCGTAAGTCGGGTCGGCCACTCGGAGTTTCCAGCTTTTCGGGTCACGAACCCTTGAACAAGTGCAGCTTGGCAGCAGCGTCTGCTGGTGCAATCTCTGACGCATGAACGAATGGCAAAGTGTCGCAAGGGAAACCTTCTCACAATGCTAAAGCCCAAGCTCTCAAACTCTAAGTTTGTGAAGAGACACCTTGCTGGACAGAGATGCCGCAGCTGGAACCCGTGCTTACGCTTGAAACGCGCTACGTGTATGCGAATGGAACACTCCTACAACTGCAGCTCAACACTGGCCCACGTGTCTCCGAGCCGAGATCTTGCCGCTGTTCCACGTGGGAACAAGCGATAAGCCTGACCAAACCTAGTTCACTTGCTTTCCAGCCTCTCACCCGGCAGCGCAAACACATTCAAGATCTCATGAGATACCAGCAAGCAAACAGAAGAACCCTTCAGGTCCGCGCGCGACTGACCGGGATAAATGTCCCTGGCCAAAAGCACGATTTTCCTGTAAACAATAGAACTACAAGAATTTGTCAGAGCTGCCTGATAATTTCTCTCTAAACTTCAGTAGTAGACTAGTCTTCTTGCGAAATCTTCCACCGGAAGCGTCCACGGTCGCCTGGTGGTCGCGAGAGCTCAGCCGACCTCAGCACCGGGATGGGGGACCCGTGGGCACCCAAAAACGTCGCCTTCTTGCCCTCCGCTTGAAATTGACACAAGGGTTTCTCAGAAGGTCTGGCTTGGTCGTGGACTCCATTTGTCTCTGCTGACGGCCACCTACCTGCAAACGGAAGCTGCAATGCCGGTTTGACAAAATATGTTGTTCAGACCTCTTGATCTGATGCACGCTTCCAACCTAGCTCAAACACTGAACGCATATTGAGACGAGAGTTTTGAGAAGTCGGAAGACAAAAAGCATGAACACTATAGATAGTACTAGATGCAGCTTGGGACACTTTGAAAGGCAGATGATCTGGCAAGGCGACATGAAAGATCGCCGGATGGGTCCGGCGTAAATGTTGAAGAAATTGACTGCAATGTTCAAGTTATCTTGCATGTGTGTCGGCTTGCGAACGCTTGTCTGCGTATGCATGTATGCATGTATGCATGTATGTATGTACGTATGTACGTATGTACGTATGTACGTATGTGTACGTACGTATGTATGTATATCTGTACGTATGTATGCATACATGTATTTACATTGCATCTACCTGTGGAACACAACACGTACACATATACATAGATATATGTATATATACGTACATATATACGCACATGTGTATATACACACATGCTTAGGTGGTGGTCCATATATATATATATATATATATATTTTTTTTTGCACATACATACATCAGCCCCTACCGATCGATACCGTTCCAACACTCGCTGAGCAACCGAACGAAATTTTCGCTGCGACTGCAGATCTGTGTTGTCCTGGGGAACCAACCCGACATGATCACCGGTGAAACAAACCTCCCAGGAAAGCTGCAAGGGAGCCTCATCACGAGCGAAAGCATCTCAACAGACGGAACGACGTCCGCGCTCGAGCTGGGAGCCGACCCATCAGAGAAGATTACACGATTGGTCTTCATCGGGCCGCTCGGCGGGATAGGGCTCGGTGGCAAGCGCCTTCCACTTTGTAAGGAGCGAAGATCAAAGAAGGCGAACAAGCGGGAGCAAGCACTCCTGTGAGCGCATGTCGTTCCGACAAAGCTCCCAGATAGGCCCTGTCGATGTTGCCCCGTCGAGATCTGATCGGTGTCTCGCGAGCCGATGCTGAACAGCAACACGGCCTTCTTGCAATCCGGTTATAGTTCGGGAATAGCGACATGTGGAACCTTGATGCAGGCTTCATGAACAGGTTGGGCTCGCGAGCCTATCGTCCTAGTGTCCAGCACCAGAGAACTCTCCGCATCATTCGCCAGCACGCGTCTCGAACGGGTTGTGGATCACTAGAGCACAATTCTACCGCGACTACGATTATCATCACGGCTGCGCTGATCACGGTAGCCCCGCCCATACTGACCCGATCCAGATCCGGATGCGAATCTTAGCTAGGACCATGTGCGCTGTCGTGTGCGCTTTCGCCCCAGGAATCAGGAACATACACGCATACATACATACATACATACATACATACATACATACATACATACATCCATCCGTCCATCCATGCATGCATGCATGCATGCATACATACATACATACATACATACATACGTACGTACATACACACGTACATAAATATGTACATACATACATACATACATACATACATACATACATACATACATACATACGTACGTACGTACATACAGACATACATACATGTATACATACATGTGCGCGGTCGTGTGCATGTGCGCCCCGTCTCTACGGAATCAGGAACATAAACGCGTACATACATACATACTTACATACATACATACATACGTACTTACATACTTAGATACTTGCATATATGCGTGCGTGCATGCATACATGCACACAGACATACATACGTACATACTTACTTACTTAATTACTTCCGTACTTACGTGTGTGTATATATATACACATATGTATGTATATATCTATATACATACATACATACATACATACATGCATGCATACATACATACATACATACATACATGCATACATATTTGCATATATGTATATATGTACATACATGTTATATACATACACTCATACACATATATACACATATTAAAATGTATGTGCCAACATATCATGTGTGTAGAACGACCCTGCGCGATTCATGGCTTCGGGACTTTATTTGGGAAGTTCGGCAGATTGCCACAAAACATTGCTGAAATCCTAAAGTTGGCGGTCCGGCGGTATGCAGCTCCCGACATCTGCGGCCTGAGGGGTGTGCGACGGTGGAGGTGGCGGTGGCTGGCCAAGCCTGGAGTCCCAAGATGATGCGAATGGCTAAATGTGCGTTCACCCAATCAAGGGCTCTAGAACCGTGCATACCGGTCCTACAGAAGTCCGCCTCAATTCCACTCCCAGTCTAAACTTGATGTGACCGGGAACACCTTTTCCGTCCTGGACCCTCAAACACTCCTTGGCACTCGATGAACCACAAGATCAAGAGCCCAAAAACCTCTTACTGACCCTGCAAGACGTGCCGGTGCATCCCCTCGACCGGCCCAGAACCGGTCTCCTGGGAGTACCTGAAAGACAGCTGCAGAGCTGTGCACTGGCTTTCAAAGTTGTGGCAGCATGGTTGTTGAATTGTGAAGTGCTCCAGGACTTGCCGTGGTTCTTCCGGCCCGCGAGGTGGGCAGCACTTGTGTCGAAAGAGCCTTTCGGAGCCTTCGGACCTTGAGCAATGAGCTTCACTTCCAGCACAAGGGCACATGGCCATCGGCGTCTGCCCTGGGAGCCTAGGTGGGACTCAGTTGGGCTAATTTCTCGAAAGAGGGAGCACTCTACTCTGCTAACATGCCTCGATGCCTCATGCAATAGCAGATGCGAGGATGACAGGGCCAAGCCCTCAGTAGAAGCAGCAGCTGTCCCGAACAGGAAACACATCCCGGACCCAAGACTGGGGAGAATGCTGGTTCGCAGGCGTAGACGGCTGTGAACTTCCTGCACGCTGCAACTACAACTCTAAATACAACTACAAACAACAATAAACATGATAAGAGCAATACTCCGCCTCCTCCTACCACTACTACCACCACTACCACCACCACCACCACCACCACCACCACCACCACCACCACCACCAGGACGACGACTACTACTACTACTTCCACTACTACTACCACTACCACCACCACGTATTCAGTC
>CAJNDV010033819.1:48926-95542 GCA_905221635.1 Symbiodinium sp. CCMP2456
GGACCTCGGCATAGCACGGGCATGTGCCAGGCTCCGTTGGAGGTTCTGGATTCAGCAGTGAGTCGCACAGCATGTCGTGCAGGGGTGGCAACGACCCATCTCTCTACGTTTCTGAGCGAAACTACGAGACATGTGCTGAAAGCAGAATTGTATCTGCAGTGATCGCTTATGAAAGCCCATGACCATTCTCGTCGTTGCATCATTCTTATATGCTGCCGTATCTGTTGAGTTCAGGTCTCAGGTGACAGTTGTCACTTGGCTCTAAGAGAAGCAATCCTGTTGAAGACCTCCCAGCATTTGGTCTCGGCGATCCAAGCTTCGTGCATGGTACGAGGTGTCCCGGCAAGCTGCGCATGGGGAGATTCTGTTTGGGTTGTTGCTTGAAGAAATATACATGCAGCACTTGAGCGTGCCCCAGATGCCAAGGCTTACCCAAACCTCACCTTCAGGGCTAGTACAGAGGCTTGGCCTGTAGAGTGTAGGTAGGTGCCCTTTGACCGACGGTTGGCGGGATTCCAACGTGGAAATCACGGTACATCTAGCCTGAAAGAAAATCCACCAGGACTCGTGTATGCAAGGTGCTCAACCCCAGTCGGTCCTTCGCTGACTGACGGAGCTCTCGCTCGTGCACCTGGATCAGACAAGCTTCTGTGCTTAGCGACATTTGCACGCAGGAAGTGATCATGGTTGCATGTTGCGGAGTTGATGGTCTTGGTCCCTTGGTATTGTCTTGGTGTCTCGAACTCCAGGCCGTTGCTTGGCATGGATGCCGCGCCTTGCTGCCAATAGCAGCTGCGTACTCGGGGTCCTGACGTCACAGTCCCGGTGGGATGAGAGCTGAGATCCCGAATCTACTGACTCTACGCCGCTCCTTGACGGGCTTCCCCTCGCGGAGGTCCCGGAGCATCATCATGACCAGGGAGGAGGGCTTGTTGGAGCGCTCGAGATGCCTCGCTTCCGCATTGGTGGAGACATGCCACTTACGAGCCCGGAAAGTTTCCCGGCAATCGAAACCACGGGACTGGAATCAATGCAGTCTTTACGAGTTGCGAAAATCTCAGGAAACCTTCCAGGCCCCAAAGCTGTGTCAAGCACGGTTCCACAAAGCACATAAGCCTTTGGATAAAGATCTGGGGCTGCGGCTTCGCAAGTTTCATCAGGTCCCCGTCCACATCGTCACGGTTTTCCATCACCTACATCGACCATTTTCGGGTTGAAGCTGAAGCGTTTACGCTCTTATCAGTTGCCTTTGCTGTTTTCGTTCGCCGACGGTGTGCCGACTTCTCAGATCCACTGAACACCGACAGACTCTGGCTGCATTCCCTCTTATCTTGGCACCTCCGCCAGCTTTACAGCAGCCTGTGCATCCAGGCGATTTCTCTTGGCGAAGTCTTGGATCTGGCAGACACATGTGGAGAGACGCTGATTCACCATGAATATGAAGTTGCAGGAACGACTGCCGCTAAATACACTGCGGGACGGGTCCTTCTTGTTCAATGCCGTCATGCCCTTGAAAGTCCCCATCCGCATGTCTTTCAGCTTCATCATCAGCATTCCTGGTGCGATCTCGGACTGACACCGGCACACTCGACAAATCTTCCCTCCCTGTACAGCCACCAAGACAATCACTCCTGATGGGTTTTTGGATCCTTCCAAGCCAACCCAAAGAGCTTGCAGATCCGATTCAAACCTCGGGTGATCTCGAGAAACGCTCGATCTCGCATGACCAGGTGCCGACGGGCCACGAATCTTTTCGCTTTTTCATTTCTTCGTCGAGGGCACGTGTTGCACGATCATCTGAGGCAGATGTCGGGAAATGATGTTCATCATACATGTACTGTCACCATGATCGGCGGAAGTTGATGGTTCGCGGGGCCTAGCCCGTGGTACTCCGCAAGCTCTGCCACCTGTGGATCGATCCCGGCACTTTTGATCTGCTCGTACTCGGAGGCCACCTGTTGGAACCTGCAAACATGTGAAGTTGACTGGGGAGCCTCTGATGGCCTGTGTGTGCCTCATCTGCGCCAAGGATTCAGAATCCAAGTTCGGGGGCGGCGGCATGCCGGGGAAGGGCAGCTTCGGCAGTGCGGGTGGTGGACCGATTCCAGGTGGGAGCTGAAGTCCCCCAAGGCCCATCCCCGGAGGTGGCGGCGGCAGAGCGGAGCCGCCCGGGAGGCCCGGTGCCTTTGGCGGAGCCGGCACTCCTGCCAGAAACACACACGCAAAGAAAACACTTGTCTCCCATCTTTTCTGAAACCCCTTTTTCTGTGCCCCGCCCGTCCCTCGCCTGGAGGGAGTTGGAGACCTGGCGGGAGCTGCAAACCTCCTGGCGGCCCTGGAAAGCCGAGCGCTTTCGGATCCGCGAGGCCTGCGAGGCCTGGGGGCACTGGGAAGGGGAGGCCTGGACCACCTGGTGGTCCGCCCGGTGGCAAGCCGGGAAAGCCCGGAAAGCTCGGAGCACCCGGAGGCCCACCTGGAGGTGCTCCGCCCGGCGGTGGGCCTCCGGGCAACGGCGCCGTTGGCACTCCTCCAGGTGGCAGTGGAAAACCGAGCGCTGCGGGATCCAGGGCTCCTCTCAAAGGACATGCCGCAAGCCACTTTTTTCGACACATGCACAAAGGCCGAGTATGCGCTGCATTGTTCTGGCTCCTGCCGGCAGGCTGGGGATTGCATCGTCTCCTCCAGCCCCTCCTTCCTTAGCACAGACAGACGGTCTCAATCAATCAGACAGTACGATACGAAGAGGAGTCACAGTTTCATGGGAAAGGCTACCGTGCTACAACCACGCTGCGGCTTCCTACGGCTTCTACCCCCTAACGGTCCGAACGGTGGATTTGCCGGCCACGACGAGCTCGTACGAGAGCGGTGGGAGGTGGAAGAGGATTGCTTCAGCCGAGAGTCCCCTCCGCGCTTTCGGCCCATGGTGCCCAAGAGCCAACGGCAGGTGGAGCGGAATCAAAACTTCTGCCTGCTTCCTGGCACAAAGTGCACTCGATGAATGTCAGAGAGACAGAACGGTTGAACGGGTGCCCTCTTGCCTTCACCAGGCGTTTACCACAGCCGCCGACCCAGGCACCGCAATAAATGGTTTGCGTAAGCAGTGGGTGGATTTGATGACTGGAGCTCTTGCTAACAGTGTCGTGCTCTTGGTATTGGACACTGAGTTTTTCAGCTGAAGGACTGGTTGCCTGGGAAACCTTCCGCTCAAGCATTCTGTGAGCCCGACTTCGACAGGGAAGTTGCAAATTGAGACGCCCGGAGCTCTGAACAGTCTCAGACCTTTGGCCGCGAATTGCAGGTCCTGAGCCCTCTCTGTTGCCAGAACCTCCCAGCACTGCAGCGGTGGCTTTTCTTTTTGCGATCTCTGAATCCATCAAGAGGAACCGCGCGACACAGAACAGAATGAACGACAGAAGTTCGTCATGCTGCGAACTGGTTTAAACATACAGGCTTCAATCGGCTTCAGCTGCGCCAGATTCTGTTCTAAGCACGGCATGCTGCACTAACACTGCCAGCGCAGCAGAACGGGCCACAGAGCTTGAGGGAGTGTCCGATTACAAAGACGAAAGTTGGGGCTTGTCTGCCTTTGCATCCTCTGCGTCCCGTTTCTGCAGCCAAGCATGGGACTTCTAGAAATTTCGTTGGCACTCCATGCGTGACCTTAGGCAGCAGACTCGTGAGGTCCCCGTGCCTCGGCAGCCACTTCCTGGGGCTCTGACGAGTTGATCGCGCACCAAAATATGCCTGTAGGGTTCTCGCTTTCTGTGAAAGTGGTAGCAAGGGTAAGGACGGAATGAATGTGGTTGGACTGCTGCCGATGAGTCAAGTGACCAACACACTTCCGAGTCAGCACTGGCGACGCCAGCGTTGCGACCATTGCCTTCAAACAACGGAGGGCATCAAACTCGACCAGTCTTGTGCCGAACCTGCTACAAAGCGAGGCCAAACTCTGGAAGCTCCAAGTCCCTGGCTAGGGCCGACAAGCCCGCTGCCAGCGCAGGCAGCTCCAACTCCTCAGATGCATCTACAAGCAGCTCTCATCAGCTCTTTAGTGCGACACTTGTGTTCTGGATGCCTATAGCCTATGGTTTTGCCAGCCATGACATCGGCATGGCGTTTCAGGTTCAGGCAATGAGGATGAATGTCCAGTCTTGCTCGCATCATCCCCGAACGACGATAAATTATCCTGAACTGGAGAAGAACGTAACAACGAGGACCATCATCATGTCTGAGGCTCACATACCTGCACGGCCATACTCTCGTTGCACAACATAACATGGAACCGTCACACAGTGATCACAGCCCCTGCTGCTCATGGTTTCCTCCGCACTGTCTTTTGCATGAGTCGAGAGCTCAGCCCGCACCTCATCGAGCAGTCGAACTACAGCTCTGGCATAGCAGAGCCGGAGGCTTTCTGCTTCCGGGTAAGGCTTCCTCCAAAGTGCGAAGAAGGATGTCCTGGTGACCCTGGTGAGCTCGTGGTGCCAGGCCGCGAAGAGAGATTGCAGGTGCTCGAGCAGTCTTCGTCGGGTCCATCTCTGGAACTGAGGTTCTGCTGCCAAGACTTGCAGCATCTCCTCCAGCCCGTCGTCACCACGAAGGCATGCTGGCCTTCCAGGTCCAAACAACTGTAAGCGCTTTCCGGCTGATGCCTCCGTAAGTGCAAGTGGCACGACGATCTCCGCAGAACACTCGGGCAGAAATCCAAACGCGAAGAGAAACTGCTCTGCACTGTGGATACCGTAAGAAATCATCACCTCCTGCCCCCCTTCGATGTCTTGCACGGAAACAAGCTTGACAGACGTTGGGGTACCAACGATGCAGGCATTTGGTTCTGTACTGTGGTTTAAAAAGTCGAGCATGGGAATAATGCACTGCACCTCTTCCTCCGAACATTCCACAGGTAATGTACCAGACCGTGTTGAAACGATCGCCTGACACCAAAGCCATCTGTGCCATGAGAGGGAAATCCAGCCATGATTTGATCTAAGTTGTTCCAGTGCGTGCCACTCTTCTCTCAAACTTTGCAACAGAAGCTCTGCCTGCCTTTGCAAGGGAGTCCCAAGCAAAGCGTCGTGGCTCTGCTGCGCGAGTACTACGGGGAGACAGCCTGCTCCGGCACTGTCCTCCTCCGGAAGTTGGCTCAGCCACGGCCACCAAGGTGACATTGCATCTTCTGCATGGCGCAGGAGCCACAGTCGAACAGCGTGACTACCGTCCGTCCAAGCCAAGTCCTGAAGTAGAGCTTGCACATCGGCATCCTCTTGGGCCAGCTTGTGGCTGATGATCAAAGTCCAGGGAATCTCCGCCAAGGTTCGTCCACAGGGGACGGCGTGAGAGACAACAACACCATGGCCGCGACCAGGGATCCTCTGCACCTCCAGCTGTTCAAGCCAGAAGCCACCCTTCTCCCGCAGCCAGCCGAAAGGGTTCTTGCCTTCTTGGCTGCATGCAACCTTCTCAGACGGAGGGGACAGGGGACAGAAATTCAAAGCCACGAGACCACAGGCCGGCTGCAAAGCCTTCCAGCCGAAGCGGATGCCTTGCATCTGAAGAGCCCTCCATGAAAGGTAAAAAGGCCCAAGCAAGGACTTGAACAGACTTTGTCGCGGCTCACATACATGCACTTGCTGCTCTTCAGCAGCATCACACATGCAGCCAAGCAAGACTTAGGTCATAGCTGGAGAAATCGAAACGACGACGGCCACCAGCAGGTATGCAAAGCAGGCACCCAAGCCTGATCATGCAGTCTGGTGCAAGGCCGAATCGCCGCTCTTCTCTGTGCCCGGCTGGTCGAGAGGATAGCACTCACTTCCCGACCTTGACGAACAGCAGCGAAGCGCATAGATGTACACGTACATGCGCATGTATGTATATGTAAAGATAGAGAGAGCGAGAGAGAACGCAACGGAGAGAGCGAGAGCGGGTGAGTGAGTGAGTGAGTGAGTGAGTGAGTGAGTGAGTGAGTGAGTGAGTGGGACAGACAGACAGGCAGGCAGGCAGGCAGGCAGGCAGGCAGGCAGAGCGACAGAGAGAGGGTGTCCAATCCTGTGAGAAGCCGGCGCAGCGTCGTCTCTGGGTCCGAGAAGAGCCGTGAAAGAGGAGGCCTCGGCGCAATGCTGGGGTTTGAGGGGGATGGAATTAGATGGTCTTTTGCTGTGAAGCGACGATGATTGCTGTGCGGGCCGGTTGACCCCTTGCTGCCCTACTTTGCTTGCGCTCGTTGGTGCGTGTGGGTGTGTGTGTGTGTGTGTGCCTTAGCTGTGTCGGATCTGATTTCGTCTTGATTTTTGAAGGCTTGGATCATGGTGTGTGCTCGCCTTTGTCTGAGGTCCACTGAGGTGACACTGACAAGGCACGTGAATGGCATGCACCAGCCATTCGACCCGCCCGTGCGTCGTCACAGACTTGCTGCATGTGACTTGCACGCCTGACCTTCTCACGTCACCTACCCTCCAAACAGCACCCGGAAGCCTGCTCCTCCTGTCTTTCTCACCCGGAAGCTTAGAGCAGCACCCATCCTCGTTGAGCTCTGAGAGCTTCAAGTCCTATGCCGGCTAGGCACACATTTAAGAACGATCCTCAAACCAATGATCCTTTGCGGCTTTGCCTCTCATCCCTTCTTACGCCCCACCTCGTAAGCGATGCCTTGGAAGAGCTCGTTCCTGCAGGGTATATCTCTGCATCAGTCAGGGTCAGGGCAATGGTTCCCCGCTGGAGGCTCAACAAGTGCAGGCAGTTGCTCCATGCTGCAGGTGGTATCAAGCCACTCTTTGTGTCAACTTCAGAGACGTGGCAAGCATCATGCTAGAGACTCGTTCTTGGCATCACCCTGTGCCACTCAGCCATCCAGAACATTCCAGAACCGCAGCGCTGCAGCATGGACGTCGCTGGGGACCACGCAGGCTCGGTGTCTTCACGGCGGCGAACTTGCGCGTTTCCATGTCCAGTACAAAGGCCCAGGCCTCCACAACAGCGCCAAAAGAAAAAAGGTGACATTGGGAAGTCAGAGGAGGTGAGCTGGCTGCAGCTGGCTTGGCGGGCCGTGCCTTGGAGGCCTCCGCCCAAACGGCAGGAAAGCTGGGCCCTGGCGCAGCGGGGCTCCAGGGAAAGCCTCGGTAACGGTTACGACGGGCCCTGCTCGAGAGACTCGAACCTGAGAATCGTACGCGACCCACTTGAGGCAACGCGCACTGGCTGGATTCGGAAGGGCTCCTGCACCCCAGAAGATGTGGTTCCAGACCCTCGGTCAGCAAGTTCTTAACTTGGGCCATGCCAAAGTAAAGGCTTGCAGTTTCCACAACGGATGACGGGCCATGTCCTCAGCGTCCTCCCCAGCGTTTCGGATCTCTTGCACCTGCCACTGGCTTCCGCACGAGACATACATTTGGGCTGAAACCAAGAAAAAGCCCGCCATGCCATCTACCTGTACCTGCGCTGCTCAAGTGCTGCTGGCCTCCTGGTAGTAGGCCTTCTGCCTAGGTGGAATACTACTTTCCTCGCTCGACCTAAATACCCCATACCTTTGCGTAGGACTCGACTCGACTCCCTTGCGACATGTAAGTCCCGAGCGAGGACTCAAGTTCTCGAAGGGCTTTGGCCTTTGTCATGTCTGATGCACTCTGCAGCTGGAAGTGTACATATCCGCTGGCCGAAGCCGACATCGATGAAGTGGTGGTCTGTGGTGCCGAGGACTGAGTGGTCACAGCAGCCGTGGTCTTAGCCACTTCTTGCTTGTGACTGTGTTGAGTTTGGTGGCAGTAATCTTCCTAAAACATATTGAGTTCTAACCGTTAGAATTAGTATCCAATGCTCAGAGTAGACGGATTGGATTACCGAGGTTTTGTCCCGCTAGTCAAAGCGCATTCCTTCCACAGTCCCCTGCCGGCTCCTCTGGGCGCCGAATTGGTGCCAACCGTGCTCCCGCAGTGTGGCAGATGTCTTGGACTCATGGGTTGGTCTTGGGAGCCGGCTCTAGGGATTTCGGGTGCTTGGGAGTGGGAGGGTCGGGGCCTGCCCAGCAGAGTGCCTCGCGAACAGTTAGTACAAACGCAAGCTCAACTTCGCACGACATGCAATGCAAGCGCCGCAGGCATTGCTGCAATCGCGCGCAGGCAACATCATGGAGCTCGGAGCCAGGGCTTTTACCTAAGCTCTGAGTGCCGTCAAGCTGCGGTCTGTTCCGCATTCCTGTCCACCAGGATCAAGCAGTACCTCTGCTGAAGCATCTCGACCCTAGAGGTGTTCTGCCTCGACAACTTCCTGTACCAAATTCCTTCACGCAAACGTGTCGGTCGGATGTTTGACTCCTGAGCGAGTGTACGGCTTAGTGTAAGAGACTGCGGTATCCTTCATCGGCTCATACCAAGGCATCTCACCCCAAAGTCCCAGAACACATGGGTTGATAAACACCCATCCATTTCAGTGTGCATCATGTCTGAGAAAGTCGCGTTCTGCTCGTGCTTTGACTGAGCGCTCGGTCGCCGCAGAGCTGCTGAAAGTTGCCTGGGCACTCTGTCGGCACTGCCGGCATTGGTGTGTCCTGCCACACCGACTTTATCCGTCATCAGACTCCGTAGCCGCTACTAAACCGCTTTCTGCCAACGCTGTGGCGACATTTCGCGCTTGCCACGGGCACTTCAGGTCAAGCCGCCCCTTTAGAGGATTTTAGAGGGTCGTGCTGGCCGTGGTCGACACTGGCAGCTGGCGGCTGGGGCAGCGGCGCTCTGTCGCGACAGGTGCTTGTCGGGGGATCTGCTCAGAGATAAAGTCCTCGTGATGCTACAGCATGCAAGGGTTCATAGACCCCCCATGCACATCCACAGATGCCCGAAGCACATGTCAGCTCTACTTTATCTCACTGCATAGCTCCTGGATGAGGGGCGCCATGTCCCTCACATTTCGGACCTGGGTCCTGCTGACGTCACCTGGCAGGCTGCGCTTCTCGGGTTCGTTCATGGAAGCACAGAACCGGAGCCTAACACCATTTAACACCTCTTCGTTGTCTGTGAGGAAACCACGCCCCGGAAACGTACTCAGCTTCAGGGCTGGCGATGAGGGAAACTTCTTCCCAGCTCTCCGTCTTATTCCGCAGCTTTCGCAAAGCAGACGACCTTAGAGGATCCTCCTCCTAGAGCATCCTGTGCCAGTGACCGTCAGCATGACATGCCTCCGCTGTGCAACATCAACGCCCATGTCTGACCTGCAGCAAAGCTTTCATCGGCCTATGGCTTATCTAGTAGTTCCGTCTGGTACAAAGACTTCAATGACAGAAATAAGCAATGCGACGGATCTGATGAAACACCGCATGAGTGCACGTGCTGCGCTTTTCTCAGATCTTGGATCCCGGCCCCGCTCAAGCGTGTACTGGGAGCCGAGGGTCTGTCAAGGCTGGCAGAGTATGCAGAGTCTCGAAGTCTTCCTGGATCCAGTCGAAGGTCCACGAAAACCGTCAAGCTTGAAGCTCTGGTGCAACTTTTGAGTGCTTCGTACAAGGCGGCGTGACAATGGATCCTAGCCCATATCTCTGCATGACTCGCTTAGGAGCACTCATCGCTGGACTGCGGGAGCCTCTGCAACGAGTTTGGCATCGGCCGATGCAAAACTAAAGAACTCCGCCCAAACGTGCGCCAATCGCAGCACCTGTGGCGGCAAGTCAGGCAGCGGCAGAGAAGATCAAGGCCCAAAGTCTCGCTCAGGCCCGGCACCGGCATGAAGTCCACGGCCTTCGCCGCCCTGCTGCTCGAGGACGGGCCCACCACCAGTATCCGTGGCCTGCCAGGAACAGAGCAACATGGCGAGGCTTCTCAGTGGGGCTTTGCCGTTCTAAGTTGACCGACCAAGCTATGCTGAGGCTGAGGTGAAATGCGCCAAAGGACTCTGAGCCCCTGGCTCGTCCGAAGTCCACCAATTCTTCAGGTCCGCCACTGCTTCGTGACGCTGGAACTGGCGGGACACGGGATGCTCGTAGCCGCGAGCGTGCCAGTACGCAGAACTTGGCCTCGGGAAAGGTGCTGTCCATGAAGTTAGTGAGTCCTTTGCCACCACCAGCACCTTCCTGCCAAGAAACACATGCTGCACGAGTTTAGATCCGTTAGGGCGTGGCCTCGTCCCGTCCATACCTGTCTGAGTACATCCAGTGCTCCACGGACATGCCGCGAGCATATCTGAACACCTTTGACAAGGCATGCAATGAACCGACAAGTCCCAATCTCCGCTACCCACACAAACGGAACTGAGTCGCTCTCCACAGGCAGCAGCACCGGCTTGAACGGCAGCAGGGACTGCAGAATCGACGGGATACTCAAATCTCTAAGTCGAATCGGAAATACTCATCATTCTCACATCTTCAAGGTTGCCGGACATCTCTGCCAGAGTCTCTCTCCTTCCTACGGAACATGCCCAGAATGCAGTTCTTTATCATGCCAAAGAACCGACACCCTGGCCCGTGATGGGCCTTTCGTGTGAGACGGGCTACTGCACCTATGGATGCAGACTATGTACAAGCACGCAAGTCGCTGGGTGGTCCTCACCGTGCTAGCTCAGGCGCGGAAGAGGCTGCACAAATTTGAGCCAACCGCTGCGCACCAAGAAGTCAGAAAGCTCTTCGTAGTCCTCCACCAACTCCTGGTCAACTCCCAGGCCCCAAAACAGTTGACGGCTGGAGAGCGAAAACCGAAACCATGAGTCGTGCGAGTTTTGTGTGAATTTCATCTCTCATCCCTGGTTTTGGCATCGATCTCTCTCACACCGCCACACAGCGAGTCGGCGGATGAAAAGAGCGAAGCGGAGATGTCCTCCGCACAGCAGCGAGGAAGGGCTGCATCTTGCAGAGTGCCTAGCTGCGAAAGTCTGGCGGCATGCGTAAGATTGCAGACTTCGACTACGTTGTGATTCCTAAGAAGCGCGCCCGACGCGACAGCCATGAGCCATCGGATCTTGACAACCTCCCAGGACAGCTTCAAGATTAGACAAAAAAACCCAAAAACACTATGCATCCAGGAAGCTCTTGCAAGCTTGCCCAAGGCATTCCAGGGCTCTCCATGTTCATATGCCAGCCGCGAGTCGCCTGACTCCAGTCACTCCTTCGAGTCTCTTTCGCCCAACTCGCAGCATCCCGGCCTACCACAGCACCTTCCCAATCAATGAGGGCATCGAACTTCCACTGCCCGCTGCTATCAGGCGAGCAGAGGACATTGCCGTCATTCAGATCCTATCAAGCCAAGTCAAGCCCGCGCAATCTGAACGACAAGCAGCAACAAGCGCGCAGGCTTGTGGAAGCTAACGCTTGACCTGGTGGATGAGCGTGGGCGGTATTGGCGTGATGCCTTCGCAGCTATAGCTCTGTTCTGTCTATCACTATGGCTGTTCAACGTGGCCTGCTGTGCGCAGGCTGCGATCCATGTTCAGCAAAGCTTCAACCAGATCCGGTGCCTGGCAGGCAGTCAGAGCTTGTCAGGGCACGCCGTGTCCACAAGCGTTCAACCTGGATCTGTTCTGCGAGTTGGCGCAGGTAGGCCGTGAACTCGAAGCAATCCTACCAAGTGAGCAACTAACCAGAGGCGCATGTAGGCTTCAGCACGGAACGTTTTGAAGCATGACGGCACCTCAAAACGGGGCAACGGCTCGGTGTTGACGCCTGTTAGGCTAAGGCATTTGAGCTTCTCCTGCACGTCCTGCTGCAGAGATCTTGTGCTGCCAAGCACCAGGCAACAGCAGACTCGCTGAGGTCTCAACGGATATGGCCAGCCGTAAATCCTGCAGAGGGGCGGCATTTGGGTACTCAATGCAACTCAGCGCGGGTGTTGTGATGCAAAAGCAGTACACCGAATGACGCCCTCTTCGGAAAGTCAGCAGCTCCCGCCTTGCCGGGTGCAACCCGCTCATCCTGGGCTTCGGAAAAGCACAGAGCTGTCCAGGATGGATGCTAGACTTGATGCAAAAGCACCCGTAGGGGTTCCCTGACGCTTGCAGCTTGACGGAGTTTGTGCAAGGCTGGGCATGGGGCTACAACTGGTGCGGCGCTCCTCCACGGTGGCTGTGTTCACAAACTCGTAGACGAGGAAAGGAACATCGGAAAGCGGCCCCCAGGACTCCACCTCCCACCGCAAAGCGGGCTGGAGGCCGCCAGAGACCCTACTTGGGCGTCTGTGAAGTCTCTGCAAATGTTCCGGCGTTCCGGCCTTTCCACTGGCCAGGATCTGCGGCACGCGGATGCCAGCATCCTAACACTTGTAGCTCTCACCTCGCGCTCTGCCGTCTCTCCAGTTTGGCCTGGGCCAGCGCAGTTGCTCGGACAATGGACTCCGCACTGATGGGCTTCTGCAAGTGGAAGAGCCTCAGCGAGGCCAGTGCTGAACGAAAGCACCAACCGTTATCCCTGCCGTCTTCATTGTCGCCAGCATCGTCCCGACCAGCATCACGATCATCATCCCAATCGCTAGCACCCACATCGCATGATGATGCTTCTGAGAGTGCTGTTATCACAAGCACGTTCCCGCTGTTGGTGCTGACAGATAACGATACATCGCCCAACTGCCAGAGACCACCGCAGGGCTGCTGTCTTTCGATTCTTTCCAGCATGCAGTGACGGCAGTGTCATGGCGCGCAGGCTCTCTGTGGGCGAGACCCTTTGTCCCCCAGCTGGGATCCAATCATTTGAAGGACCGCGCGTCCCTGCAGCCGTCGCTCGAAGTCTGCCGTGAGTCCGCTATCAACATAGCTGGAAGTGCTGCTGGCAAATCGAGAACCATCAGGGCACTTAGAATCGTTGGAGACCTCTGCGCCCGAAGGAAGTGGCCCGGCGAAGTCCAAGAAGTAAGTAGCATGAAAGCTGACCTGACAGGCACAGTCCCGCGATTTTCCAGATCCCCAGCAATCTATAGGGGTTCCGACGAATCGGGTTGGCGAGCTGGCTCAAGCGCAGCTCGCAGTCTAGAGTCTGGGCTTGAGGCCTTGTGCTTCGTGCAGCGGCGGATCTCTGGGTACCCCATGGAAAGCAGAATTGCCTGGAAGCAGGCGAGAAACATCGTTAAACTTGATTGGGGGGCCACCGGCCTAACTTATCAATCAACAAAATCGGTTTAGGTTCTGGGGCACTCGATGGAATTTCAGGCAAGACTTTGAATCATGCTGCCAATTGTGGACCGCTTTGGTACTGTGGGCCAGGTTGCTTCAACTTCCGGTGGCACAGCGCACGCTGGCATCGCCTGAGCAACACGTCTGGATTCAATCCACTGCACCTTCGGCACCTTTGCGCATGGAAGTCCAGACTTTGCTCACGGCACCCGCTTTCGGGGCAAGGTTCTGGGACACGGGGAGGGCGGGGTTCTCTGGCTGGGACGGGACGCGGGGCGGGAATCTAGGGATTAAAGAAAACTTCAACTGCATTAGGGGAGAGCTTGCCAAGACCCGGTCCAACCTCCAGAAGCTCCGGCACGTTGAGGACATCACGGCCGGAAGACATTGCGTTGAATTTGGCCGTTCAAATTTACATGTTCGAGTTGAGGTGATGAGTAACTATCACCACTTTACTGTGGCACCGGCATGTTTTTCTACTGACATTTCGTTTGTCGGCTGATCGTGAGATGCGTCGTCGACTTTGATTTGCATGTGCACAAGGTTTCCACAGAAGCTGCCTGAGCAAAATCCAGATGTGGATTGAATGGCAGGCTTTGGGACTGCGCAAATACTTCTCCCGAAGCCGTTAAGCCAGTGCCTTCAGCTCCTTCTTCGTGATGTCCAAGCGGCCAAATCGCGCATGGTCGCCGTAAGAGTGTGCCACATCCTGCATCCCGTAGAGAAAGTGCCCAAAGAAGCACATCAACGAAATGTCTAAGCTCCGACAGCAAACTTTGTCGAAGAGTGGCTGCGCGGCACAACCTTCGCTTGTTTTCGGCAAGACTTTTATGCGGAACCCCTTGCATCTATAAAGATGCAGTTTGCTAGCTCGATGTCCTAGAGGCACACGAAGCCCACTTAAACCTTGCAGCCTCCCTGGCCCGTGTTGCGTCTGAATTGAAATTACAAACGACAACCTCAATTTTAGCACGGTCCTCCCATCCGGTTGCGAAGGACTTGCAGGTGCCATCGTTCGGATCGTAAGCTTGGACGAACCAAACTTCGTTTGACCTGACAGCCCGGAGGGTACGGCGAACACATCATAGGCCAAGCGCTGGCGCTGGGTCTACCTCACTCGCCCCACTGCCTCTTCCCAAAATCTGGCAGGCTCGGCCACACTCGCTCCTTGCCCCTCTCACCACTCTCGCCCCAATTTTCCCACACCTCCCCCTACGTGCTGCCACACACTCCTCGACTGCCTCCCTTCACTTGCCACTTGCCTCCCTCCTTGTCCGGTCCAGAAGTAACCTGCCCCAAGGACTCACTCGCCCACTCCACTTCCGCCATCTGAAGGTTTTGGCTTGCCAGAGGCAAAGGAAGAGTTGGGGCAGCTGGGGAACGAGAATCATCGTGCTTGTGCTAACGTGGTAGTTGTGAACGGGATCTCAGAACAGTAGTTCCACACGCAGCTTCGCTAAGCTGGGATCAACGCCTCAGCACCTGCGCCTCGAAGTCCTCGAGAGACAGCTCGACAGACCTCACCACAGAGAGCGACCAACAGCCTGAAAGTGGTGTGTCTCCGATCTCCTGGAAGCTAGATCGCATATTCGATGCTACATTCTCGCAGGGTCGTGCTGCCACGGCGTGCATGTCGAGCCCAACCCAACTCTCAAAAGAGCTGCTGGCCCTTCTTGATTTTGGAGTTGTGAGAAACATGGCATATGGCGGCAAGCCCAACCTGCGATCACCACCCACTGTCACGCTGGGTCGTCGGCGACTGCGACTCCAGTGTCTTCTTCGCACGGCGACCTGAATCGTAGGCCTGCGAGGGCTGCAGAAGCTTCGACAGTCTGACAGGTCTTTCAGCGTTTTGGTTCCGCATGCTTTCGTCCACCCTTTCTGCATCCTTACTTCTCTCCGCGAGGCTGAAACGCCTGGCCAGGCCTGTCGCCTGGCGCTTAAAACCAGGCACCGCGACTGGCTCCGCAAGGCTCCGCAGCTCAAAAGAGGTCTTTCGACTTCTTCGCATTCTGCTGCTTCCACTTCGGCTGCTTCAGGAAGTCGGCCATGGCCATGCCGAAGACCGCCTGGAAATCGTCCTCTGAGAGGTAGAGCTCCCGCTTGGCCGGATCTACGTCCTCCGGGCGGCCGCTGCTGACCCTCAACTCCTCGTGAGAGTACTTTTTCTGGGCCGGGTCTGCATAAGCAGCTTCCGGTTCGGCTGCCTCTTTTCTTGTGAAGTTCCCGGTGTCGCCCGTGCGGTGGCCGATGTAGGACGTGTCGACCTTCCAAGTCCCTCCGTCCTTCCGCACGCTGGCCGAGGCCGAAGTCCCCGCAAGTGCCTCCGGCTCCCGCACCGAGCGCCTGCCCTCCAGGCGTCCCACCTCCTTCGTTCGGTGGTTGATGTAAGACATGTCGACCTGCAACATGCATCAGCATTCATCAACAATCCTACACAATCAAAGGATTTAAAACGGCCTCCGTCATGATCGCAGACGCTGGGAACATAGCCAGCGGTGACAACGTTACGAAGAAAAACAGAAGTGAACTATCGTGACCTCTATGCGGATACCAAAGATACCAAGACCTCAGGAGCTCAACGGAAAGTTGAGGGGACGGGGGAGCGAGTCTGACAGACTAACGTGTTGCAAAGCTACAACAGCCGACCTTGAATTTGCCCTCCTCGTCGCGCTCGCTTCGGGCGACGGAGGCGGCAGTAGTGACAGACTCGTCCAGGACAGAGCGGCGGCTCTCCAGGCGATTTGGGTCCTTCGTCCTGTGGTCAATGTACCCCGTGTCGACTTTCCACTTGCCATCCTCCATTTTTTTCACTGTCGCAGAGGACGTCGACGACACTGTCTGTGCAACGCCAGCTTCAGCAGGCTCAATCGGTGCCACTGGCGCCGAAACCTCCGCTGCTTCTGACGATGGCTCTGGCGCTGGAACCTCCGGTTCAACAGGCGCTGCTTCTGTTGGCTCTTCTTCAACAGACGGCTCCGCCGCCGGAACCTCTGCTTCAGTAGGTGCTGCTTCTGACGATGGCTCTGGCGCTGGAACCTCCGCTTCAACAGGCGCTGCTTCTGTTGGCTCTGCTTCAACAGACGGCTCCGCCGCCGGAACCTCTGCTTCAGTAGGTGCTGCTTCTGACGCGGGCTCTGGCACTGGAGCTTCAACAGGGTCCGGTTCCATCGACGACGCAGCAGCTGAAACCTGTGAATCAGCAGGCGCGTCGTCCGGCATGGTGTCGGCCATGGCTTTGTCACGCACTGTTTATCTCTTGCGAGGCTTGCATGCGCCTGCGTTCCATGGTGAAGCGCCCACGTTGGAGACTGATTTACGATGCTCACTGCCTCTCCGCATCTCGACGGGAGATCTTTCTGAGAAGTTTCTACACATCATGCAAGCTAGTCATCCTCTACTGCAGGCTCTTTGCATAGCTGTCATGCAGCAGCAGGGCAGGACATAGTGCTTTGTTGCGGAACCGATACTGAGCACGAAACTTCACTTTATCTCATCCGAGGGCCTCTCCACGGCTGGTGAGGGCTGAACAGGCTCTATCTACTCTAGGCGCTAGCCCTCAGATGGACCCGGAGACATTTCGGCGGGAGCAGATCGCATAGCCAGGTAGCCAGAAGGCAGCATTTTAGAGATCTCTGGTCTGCTTGTTCGCACCGGGGAAGTTGGGCATCTCCAAATCGCAGCTCTCGTCAACTAGTAACTAGTCCTTTCCTGGCTCCAAGGCAACAAGACTTCTCCCCTCATGTGAGCCCAAAGCTGTTCGGTCCTTCTTGAATTGGACCTGGCGATTTTCTGCTGGAGGGCTGGAACACATTCTGAAACATCGTCTTCTGCACCTGCAGCGCAGTCAACACGGTCTAAGCGCGATTTCAATCAGAAGTCTCTGGCAAAGCCTCCTTGTGTGCTTTTAGGCCGCGTTGAACAGACTGGATCTCTGCTCGTATGGTCCTGTCCTCGCGAAAGTAAATCTGCTTTGTTCTTCGTTCATCGATGCACTCAAACGCACCCATGTTATCCATATTACCATATTGGGATGCAGGGGCGTCCTGGCGCCCTTGCCTTACTAGTCTTGAGCATCACCGCGAAATTGGTGCAAGGCTTGGCTGCTCCTGCGGCTGTAGTTCCGCAGCCCTCTGCAGGTCTTGCAGGGCCGCCTGCGCTAGAGAATCTGTTCGCTTCGGTCTTGAATCTTGCCACGCTTCAGGCAGCGAAGGCCTCAAAGTCACTCTGTCCTGACATTTTCCCGCGCCCCTTGCCGCGCCCCCCCAAAGCTGAGACTGAACGGCCGACACCGAGCAGAGTGCTTGAGGATCTGGTTCTGGACAGCTTGTGAACTCGCTCTTATTGCTTGTCGCTCTCCTGCAGCAGCTTGGCCACGGCGGTAGAGAGCCTTGGAAAGCAAGAGAACGTGAGGTTGCCTTCTGCCGAGGGAATCTGAGCCGTCTCTGCTGTGTGCCGCGCTTTGGCATTCTCGGGCTCGGCACCTCATCTGTCAGCAAGTCTGCGACGAGCCTACTCCGACATTGTACATGTTGCGTTTGTCGGGTTGCTTGACTTGAGCTACTACGGCCTGTCGGCTGGGATTCGACGGGCTTGTAATGAAGAAGCAAACCATACTTGAACACCACTGCTTGCGAAGCATTCCTGGATTCCTTCGTTCGTCTTTCCGACGAACGTGTCCGTGAAGGTGAAATTCTCTGATGCGTCTCGAGGCGGAGTCGGCGTGGTGTCGGAAGCATGAAACGTAGGACAGGTGGTGGCGAGGCGGCCCAGCCAGACTGACGTGTTGGTTTCCGAAGCGTCTACTGTCTCCCCACTCACAGCATCTCACAGCAGTTTTGGGTCGTTTTAACCGAACGAGGCAGCAAGGCTTGGCCCATCGCCAGAAGAGGAGCAGCTAGCTGGATTGCCGGAAAGCCGAGGCATCCCATCGAAGCTTCACAGCATGGTCTTTGAATCCAGCAAATCCGTCAGAAGTTGTATCGTCGTAGGATGAAGTTTCACCTGGGCTGCTGGAAGCAGCGCTTTGCTTAGCAGCCTAGCAATGCCCTGGCAAAAGTAAGGCCCCGGCACCTATGTGATCTGCATCAACACTGTGAACCGAGCATTTGGACGTGGTCCACTGCGCCCATGCATCGAAGCTCTCGTGTGACCAGGGCGCTGCACTTGCTGGGCCGGAGTTGGTAATGCGGTAGTTGATCTCCCGGACACGCTCCGCTTCCTCGGAGAAGCCATGCTATGGTATGCTTTCCCGTTTCCCATACGCGGACCGAGCTCCTCCGGCAGCGCCTTCTTTGCATCAATCGCGAAGTTTCGCATTGCCTTGATGACGTGCCTTATCGGCAAGAAGTTCATGAAGTGAATCACGTCTGCATGTCTCCGAGACGTCGTCACACAGGGCCTGCATGGAGTCAGCAGCCAAGGTGCAGCTCGCAGTTGAAGATGAAATGGCCTTGCAAGGGCTGGGTCCCAACATCCCTGAAGCGAAGTCCAATGGCAGCTCGCTTGCTCAGGCCTGCCTTCTGGCCACAGGTGCTCTTGGCAGAGTCTAAGGTCCCTCTTCCACATCTCAATCATCCTCTGAGTATCTTTCGACTCATGGCGATTGGGCTTCAGCATTAGCCTGTACCTGCGATAACTTGGACGAGAAGCTTTGCGGGGCGGCTTGTTTGTTGCAGAAATGTCACGCTGCGCAAACCTCTTTGTGTAAGTAGCCGAGGTGCACCGTGGGATTGAACCCCTCGAAAAACTCCAGAGGCTCGTCCATGCACAGGAGGCGGTAGCCCTCCTCCAAGGACGAAGGGGAAGTCGCACTACCCCGCACAGTTCGCTCCTCAGTGTAGATGGGGATATGCGGGGCTCCACGGTCGATGGGAAACATCGCCAC
Organism: Symbiodinium sp. CCMP2456; assembly: GCA_905221635.1. Lineage (NCBI taxonomy): Eukaryota > Dinophyceae > Suessiales > Symbiodiniaceae > Symbiodinium > Symbiodinium sp. CCMP2456. The sequence goes on from CAJNDV010033819.1 coordinate 67,891, forward strand.
GGGCTGCAGGCCCATCCGCTGCTTCAAGCGCAGCGCCACCTCCGCGCTCGTTTATTGCTGCTTTGGCTTTCAGTGACATGCGGGCATCTGCGGGCCCCGGGCCTCTATCATCACCTGGCATCCCATGGAGTGTGCAGCGAGAGCAAAGGGTGCTCCCTCGAAGCTTCCTCCCTGGCACCAGGCCGCTTCAAAAAGGACCAAAGGTAGAAAGCATGCTGGGTTTTGCTGGGCCTTAGCATGAGCTGCCAGCACGGCTTCAAGTGCTCGGAAAGCTTCCTGCACAGCCACGCGCGACTCGTTGCATGAGTGCCAAGAAGCAAGGGCCTCGAAGCGTGACTGTGCAGGTGTCTCATGTCTCCTCTGCATCATCGACCAAAGTCTCTGCGAAGGGTTCCAGGGAGCGCTGGCCGTGTCCCGTGCGCTCGTAGATGGCGACATCAATCCAAGAGGGCACCTCACAAAAAAGGCTTCGCAAAGGCCCGAGCCTGCTTACGACGATGTGCGCAAGGCCGCAAGGCGGGAGCTGCCTGGTTTACAAACTGCACCCAGCTGGCCACACTATCCCCAGCACCAGGGAAAACAAAGAGCCGCAGGCGTGTGTTGAACGTCTCTACGACCTCCAATCTCAGTGGCCTTGAACAGCATGACACGAGCTATGATAGCAGCACAGCTATTGCAAACACAAAACGGCATACGGTAAAACCAAGGCTGCCAACTCTAAACGGTATACCTTCGCGATTACCGTACCAGCTCGGTTACTGGTGCCGCCAGTCGACTCAAGGTATTTTCGAAGATCTTGCCGCGATGGCAAGGACCGCTTCTTGGGATCCAATATGTTTCGCATTGGTGGCAATGTCCTTGGCTGTGTTAAGGCGCAGCGTGGCTTCTGAAAGGAACATCAAATCGAACGTCCAATCCTAGAAATCGCCAAACCTTCAAGCTCGAGTAGGAAGTCCGAAGTGCCCTCCGCCCCACTCGTCAGGGGTCTCCGCTGCCCCCAATGCCTGTGGCCATCTTTAACGTTGCGAAACGACTGTGGATTTCGCAAGATCTAAGGCTGCTTTAAATTAAGGGTACCGGGCGGATTAGAATTTACTTCGCTTCACAGCTTAAATAGACACCAGAACGTGCGGTCAAAATGTCACTAGCGGGGTCAGATGGACCCAAGAAAGAAGTTTCATTTTGAGACTCAACTACAAGTATCTGAAACTTGAGGTGGTTCTACGGCGTTTTCAGTCATCCAAGTAAAGAATGGGGGACATTCGGGGACTCACTGCATCAACAGATTCCAAGCGTCCCTGTATGCTGTTATTATATAGGGTGGGGATTGCAAAGGACAAGTGTTACTGTGTGGGTGTGTGATTCCCACCTGCAGAGGACAAGTCACCCAACTGGAAACTTCATACTACCGGCATTGTGGGAGACTGCTTGACAGGAACTGCACTTTCGTCTTGCAGATTCCTGGCCACTCATGCAACTGACGGATGGGACATGGCGCAGCTGTTTGTACTTATGCTGACCCACGCTCTGTTAAGACCACACCGCTTTGAGAGATCGCGGTTCCTGTCGTGCAGCGACATCGTCACCTTCGGCGAGGCGTGCTTGGGCCTCCGCCTGACGTCGCGAAGATTCCGATTGGACCCTCATTCCATGTCTGGTGCATCACCTGGTGGGAATCCCTCCAAGCAACCGCCACGCGATCTGGCTCTCAGTAGCGACTGATACTCCAAGAGACCCAACCCAGCACGGGCGAGCCTCCATGTCATCGAAATCGAACGCCATGGCATCCACAGTGTGTGGAGGAGAGCTAAAGGATGCATGTACATTCGGTCGAAGAATGCTCAAGGATGCATGGAAAGCATGCTGTGTGGGCAGTCTTCAGCTCCGAAGCTTGAAATGTTCGTGCCGGCAAGTATGGCATGATGTTGCAAATGGAAACCCAAAGGCTTCAGAAGGCGGACGCGCTTCGCTCATCTGCACGAACCATGAACTGCGTCCATAGTATGCAACACCCCCGCAAGAGTTGCTTTCATGCCTGGCACAAGCCAGCTGGCAAGTTTAGGCCACCTACACCATGTTCCGCGGTGGCTGAGCCGAGCGCCAAGAGCGATGTCTGCCTCACGGAACACTTTGTGGATGAGCGAACGACTGCGGGAAGATTCGAGATTCAAGACGAAACAGGACAATTAGTCCCATGCAATTCACCCGGGGTAGGCTGAGGGTGCCACATGTCGTCTGGCCAAGGCATGAAGCCGGGCCTGAACGCAGGCATCGGCATTCGGGTCCCATGCCCGCGGATCGAGAATCTGAGGAATCTAGGTATCAGGTAGTGGCTCGCGGAGGCTCTCCGGCCTTGTTGGCGCAGAGGGACAAGTTCAAGTGCAGCGCAACGAGATGACTTCTGCGCGTGGAGACCTGCAACATAAAATTTGTGAACCATCTCTTTCTTTCAGTCTTACGACGTCAGATCGATGAAAAAAACAGCCAAACCATCTGCCGGTTTGCGAGAGCATGCTCCTGAGCTTCCTGCACAAATCGACTCCTAGGCCTCCTGATCAGAAAGGCCCTGCAGAGGGTTTTCACCTTCGCCGGCCTCGCGGCTGTAGGCACCTCTGCGGAACTCCGCCATGTTTGGATGTGGGGCTCCAACTCTTTGCAATGAGACCTACTAGTTGTTGTACGTACCATGTTAGTGTTGAAGACGGCAACAAGCGCCGCATGCTAACCAGCAAGGTGCCTTGGATGTGCCCTCGCTCTGTGGGGAAGAGAGCCTGAGGCGTATGCGCACGCATTTCTCACAAGCACAGGCCAGCCGATCCAGGCAGACAAGCGGAGCTCGGCCTTGTACATGGGACTCCGCCGCACGGCATCAAGCCTGGGCTTCTGACAAACGGTGTCCCAGGATTGCTCCCACGAATTGTCCGTTCAAGCGACGCTCGCTTGTATGCTTCGGATGCTTCTTCGAAGCGGCTCTCCCGCGCCAGAGCCTCAGATCAGAGACGGAACGAGGGATGACGCAAGCTGACGAATTGATGGTAGAGTTTTGCGCATGTCCCGTCATTCCCACAGAGGCATGCGGATACTCGGCTCGCAGCATTGCCGTGTGCCTTCTCCAGCTCCAGGAAGTGAAGCTGTCCTTCCTCCTCCTGGATGGCATTCCTAGTCCTAGGTCCTAACACAGTGGCTGGAACGGGGACTTGCAGGATGCAGCCATGCTCGCGGCGTCCAGCAAGCACAGATCAACAGCTTCCGTCGCTGCTAGAAGTGCCTCCGACTAGTCAGTTAGACCGCAAGCAAGGCTGCAAAGACGTCGCTGAGCTCGCTGCCAGTCTAAAACCTTGGAGGTCAATATGTCAACCACAGCAAGTGGGCAAGTGATTGTTTCATGCTGCTTCTCGGTGGCTGCCGCTGTCGTCGACGAGCTTGAGGTCTGCCCACGCTGCCGTCTGTCCCTGTACCTGTCCCACTCATTGCTCACAGAGTCCAATCTAGATTTCCAGATGTCGTACTTCGGAGCCAGTCAGAGCCAAGAAAGCAATTTCTCCAATGCTGCGGGCTGCGGCTGACCGACAGCTGTTGTTTTCAACTATGTGAGACCATGCAGCAGCACGAATGTCCAGGCAGTCGCACGGGCCAGTCGGAAGGGAGCTGGTAAGGCTGGCTTGAGGGACTGCCTTGCAAACGAGTCCATGGAGAGACGAAGCACATCTTGGTGGGAAGATGACCCGGTGCCCCGGTGCCCAAGAAATGAAGCCTGCTCCGTCGGCATCTGCAGCGGTAGGCACCTGGCGCGCCACATTGGTGTTCGGGGGGGGCGGTGGTTCGTCACCGTTCCAAGAACTTCGGCGCAGCATGACTCCGTCATCAGCAAGGAGCTCATCCAGCCTCTGCCGAGTGAAATGAGGACGAAGGCTTGTCGGGTTGGTTCAGAGGAGGACATGGAGGACTGTGCAAACATCGATAAGGTCCTGTCAGGGCCACTGCTTACACTGTAAACCCGGCACAGCAGCTACAACATAATCACTCGACTCCGCCTTGCACTTCAGGTGGCACTCCTCAATGCCTCACAACCCACGACCCCACACCGTCCCCTTGAGGAGCCCACAGTGGGCAGAGCTCGAGGACTTCCAGCTTCCGCCTTGGACTTTACTGGAGAAACTACAGTACCACAGCTGGTTCGTATCCAAGCTCCTTGCAGTGGCGTCTGCCCTTCGTAGCTTGGACCTGGAGCGTTACTGCACAGCTCCAAGTGGTGGTGACCATGTACCGAGGTCTATTGAGTCTACTGGACTACACGGACCGGAGCACGGGCAAACCGCCACCTGTGGGACGGCACAGCTGAACCGCGACAGGAGCTTTGAAGTCGGCGCTCTCACACAAGCGCATGCTTGCCTCATGCGTGAAAGTCCCTTCCCGTTTGCATTTGCCGCCGAGCTTTGAGGGCGGCACCACTGCAACTTCAATGTAGCCGGGGACGACCTTATCGGGAAGGAGCCTTTGTCTTGTCTGCGCATGGCTGAAAGACTTTCGAGAGCCCAACCCCCTCGCCGGCGCGCCAGGAGAGGAGCGTCCCCTTGCTATGGCCTACAGACAGGGTGAGCTCCAACAGAGTGTATGCGCCTGCAGGGGCCCCCTGCAAGAACCGCCTGGATCCCGAAAGGCGACCAAGACCATGCTGCCAGCCTTCCAAGAAACTGCAGGAAGTGCTGCATCCTTCCAGTTTAATGGATGCCTCGATGTCGTGAAATCGTCGCTCCGGTCCCTGCCGGATCTCGGTTTTCCTTGGCGTCTACCATGAACGGAATCCCATAAGCCCGGGCAAGCATTGAGCAGCGCACTGAAGTGCCGAAGCTGCTGACACGTGCCCTGCAGCGCCGACGGCAGACTTGCAAGCTGCTGCTTTCTCGGTCTCCAGCCTGTGCCCTCCGCCTGGCACTGGAATGGTTCACAAGCACGGCAAAAAGGCATCCACGGCATCCATCTCACCTTTTCGCGAGTGTTGCAAGCGTGCACAAATTCTTCAGCAGGCCAAGGGGTGTAGGATAGTCAAGACACACCCAGGCTTGACTTTGTAGCCTCTTGGTGTGGCGTCTTGTGCGCGGTCTACCTTCCCTGGGGCCACCGCTATGCGGAAGGTACAGTACCCACGTTGGGGCACCGATTGTCTGCTTAGCAGCGTCGGATTCGTGATTTAGGGTTTGGGGGCCAGGCTCAGATGGCATTTCAGCATGTACGGACACGCGCAGGTCCGATTGGACCCATTCGGCAATGGGCTCATGCTTTTTCTGATCCTGTTGATACGTTATCCAGCTCGATGTAGACATGCCTCGCTTGCTTGGATACAACTGATACAACCCCAACCTGATGTCAAGAAGCCCCTGTGTTTTGCCCAGTCAGCCGCTCGCTGCGAGGGACCATCGTGCAGCAGGCCCGTCCAGGTTTTCAAGAGACACTGAACATCCCGACACTCCGAAGTCAAGACTCTGCAAGCGCCAAAGACTACCAGAGCATACAGTACCAAAAGGAAGAAAAGTCTCAGAGCTTCCTGACTGCCAAGATGCTTGGAGTCGCTGGACTCGCTTTCACCGTCCTCAGATGGCAGGGCAGGTTGAGGGCCTGAGCCTGGGCTTTTGAAAGACTTTCTGAAAGCATGGATCCCAAGAGCTTTTGAGGTTTCCCAAATGGAATCGCAAGAGGTTTCGGACAGCTCTGAGGCGGAAGACATCGTGAAATTGCAGAAGGCAAGAAAGCCTGCGCTATGTTCTGCCGATTCTGCCAAAGATCATCCCGAGAGCGGCGTCCGCAGACCGAGATCGGAAATGCGTCGCCGAGGAGGCTTCCCTGGCCGACGGCAGCTTAGAAGTGTGGCATGCCAAGCAGGCTGAGTTGAGTTGGGTCGCCGGGGTCTAGAATTGAGAAGCAAAGCAATGACTTCGAATCAATGATTTTAGGCCATACGTAGCTGTTGCTGGCCTACACGAACGTGCACGCAGACCTTTGGTTTGAAAAACTAGCGGCAGGCTTGCCCAGGCAAAGGCTTCGTGGATGGGACCGTAGTATGCAATCAGCGTGGCAGCCTCCTTGTCGATCGTGAGGCCGAACAGCCGCAGCCGCTTGTATACCTTTTCGCTGAGGAGGCGACAACCCTATCTGGCGAGTTTGAGGATCCGAAATATGCGCGGCAAGGATGCCGTGGATTGTGCTGCACTATGTACGCCTTTATTGGGATCACGACACCGCAAGGCTGAGAGTCAAGCCGAGAATATGCAAACATTCAGTCAAGATGCAGATATTAGGTCCACGATCCTTGGAGAAACATCTGCAGAAGCAATGGGTGATGGCGGGCCTGCGTGTACTGCAGATTGGGGCAAGAGAAAGTCCAAGTGTAAGGCTGAAGTTCAGCCAGGAGTCTGAGCCCAGTTCCGCACCAGAAATTGGAGAGAGCGCTCCACACTGCTGAACGCGGCCACGAGCCGCTGCATCTGCCCGAGGGTGATGCGCCCTTCAGCAATGCAGGGAACCAGCGCCAGATATGGGATGATCACTCCAAACTGAAGATAGGACCACTTCGCGAAATCGAAGTACATGAAGTTGAAGAAGAGCCGGAAATAGCTCTCGCGGACGCTGGCGAAGAGCTCCTCTACGACATCCGGCTTGGCACGGTCCTCGGAGTCCTCACCAAAGACCAGCTCCTTTCGGAAGGCTGCCTCGACGAGTTGGTTCTGAAACTCTAAACCCGGAAGCCGCATCCCGACCAAGGCAAGTCCCACGGTGCCCAGCAAGGCCCAGGTGATGGTGAGCACAACCATGGCATGAGGCACTTCCCCCAAAATCGGCAGAGCTTTAACAGGTTTCGAGAGCTCGAAAAGGATAGGTACGAATGCTGCCAGGGTCATGAGCGACTGAAGAGCCGTCGCCCCGATGTCTTCCACCAGACCTGCAAAGCGCTTCGTGTCCTGAGCTGCGGTCGCAAGGCCCTAGACTTCAAGGACAAGCAGAGTCTTCAAGCCTCCACCTATCATCCCCATAAGCCACAATGAACCAGAATCGAGTCTCCTCCTGGACTCGCTGGCTGGCCCCCTCGATGTGTCGGAGCTCTTGCCAGTGACTCATGTAGTAGTCATTCATCGCTTGACGCCAGCGAAAGGTCCAGTGCTTCGTAAAGAAAACAGACATGACTGCGACTACGATGTAGGTTCCAGCTACTTCGGAAAAGGTGAATAAGTATCCATAGATCTCGTGCTTAGGCACGCTTGACTCCTTTGACAATGCCTTCTGTATCAAGTCGTAGAAGTCTCCGAACCAAGCATTGATCACCACATCAAGGTGAACTTGGTACCATGTGACGGCACCAATGAGAATCATGCCCGGCCACGACCAGTAGAGCCATCCCGGCCGACAGAAAAACTCTGTCCACATGATTCTGTGGACGGTTGAACCCCGTCTATCTCGGTCCGACATTCTCCTTGAGCGGCACAATGTACATGCATGTCCCGATCCAAGCGAGTAGCTAAAAGCATCAGGTGCTGAAAATGTACTAAAGTCTTGTTAGGAAACCTGCCTTCATGTTACCTCGGACCCGGCCCTTTGAGGTTTGGGACCGTATCAATCAGCCTCTCGCACCTACCCCGCTTCCAGAGTGAAGCTGACTGCCTGCACAGCTTCTCCAGGTGGGGCGACGGGGAGAAGGTCGCGGCGTCGCCAGCGCAGTAAAGTGACTTCCTTCCAGAGTCAAGCCCGCAAAACCTGCTGTTGCATCCGCTTCGTTTACCTGGCCCCTCAGGATGTCAATGCATCCGAAAGCTTAACCAAGCATCCTCCCGTGCCCAGAGCTGCTGGGGATCCGGCCAGCTCGGTCCTGCCACGCAGGTGCTTCCCGAAGGGTGGAGAAGGGCAAAAATGCCGATGCAAAGTTGAATGGAGAGACAGGCAACTAGGACAGAGATTACGACAACACCTCAATGAAATCAACTTGAAACCTTCCATCGCATAGCACTACACTGCAGCTCGGCACCGTTCTCGCGTCAAAAAACCAGGCAGCTCCGCATCTGAAGATTGGGCATTCCCTCCTGCAGCCAGGTTGCTGCATGAGGTTCCAGCATATTCCAGCAAGTTGCCGAAGGTTGCAGATCAAGCACACCGTCGTGGCTGGGATCCCACAAATGACAGTCGTGTGCCCAGCACCTGCATGTTCCCCCTCGTCATAGAGCATGAGAGGCTTTCCCGCGTGCTCCTCTTCGGCTCCGGCTGACAGAAGACGCCTGGCAGCCAAGCACGAGGCTCGCGAGAAAGCGCGGTTTTTTTAGTCCACCCTGCACTGACCCATCAGCAGTTGGCACAGCTCTAACGAGAGCGAAAGTGCTTGATGCTATGAACGAGCAGGTCAACTCATGCTGGAAAAGCATGTCGTGCGAGCTCTCACATGTTCGCTCACAAGAATGGTCCTTCCCGTGCACTCCTTCCGCATGTGGTGTCCACTTCAGGGTCCCGAAACAAGATCGAGATTCAGAGACAAAAGCACAGGGGCTTCTGACGGCCGTGGAGCGCGAAAACAGGGCAGCGCGGTACCTTGTGAGATAAATCAAGCCTGTTAACACCCATTGTGCTGCCGTGCTTCTCGTCGCCAGCCGACATGCCTACGTTGCATGATGATGATAAGCTCGGCAGGACGACGCCAGACAACGCTCATCCTCCTGACTTACTTCTCTTCTTGATCAGTCCGAGCTTCGGATGCAGCAAGGCCTGGAGGCTCCGGGTGGGACGATATCGGCATCGCAATATTGAAGCTTCTGTAACATTCAGAGTCCCTGTCCTATGATGTCGGGATAGGTTCAAAGCGAGCGCATGCAGATGCACTGGGCCATCAAATCTAGACGCGAGGCGAGCAGGAGCACGAGAAGCGCTTGAAATCGGAGACATCCCTGAGCGACCGGGGAGACGATCACTTGAGTGATGCACTTGCTTCCGGTTGGATTTGGCCCCTTTACAGTTCGGCGTCCTTCATCGAGTAGATGACATGCTCGAGCCGGGGATAGGGCAGCTCGTCCTCTCATGGACCCAAGAGCTCCGTTTTGGATGGGCCTTGCAGATTCTCGGACTGAGACTTCCGTGCGTTTGAAGACTCCTTCAGAATGCGACGACTTTGACGACAGCTTTGGTAAGGATCGGAAGTTCAACTCTGCTGAACATGCTTCACCAGAAGTGACCCTCCTAGGTCCAGCAGACACAGGCACTCTTCTGGGCACGCTCCATCCTGCCTCTCCCAGGGTGAGCTCGCATTTGCGTGGTGAACTCCTCATGAAGACTCACCAAGCATGGTTGCAAAGAATCGAAGTCATCCACATTGTATCGCACAGGTGGCGCACAGTGAAAGCACTGCGGAAGCAATGCTCCATGCATGATGGTCTCAGAGCATAACGTGTGAAACATCAGGACATTGGAGGGTCGTGTTATGTCGCCTCAACAAGAGAAGATGAGAGCGGAGCTCAAGGTATTTGCAGGGTTCCAAATGAAATGGAGCAAAATCCGCAATGCACTGATTCGTTGAAATACCTCTCCTCTTCGCCCCTGCATCTTCCAGAAGGCAGTAGGAGAAGCTGACAACCTGGACGGAAGCGCTACTTTACAGCCATGCTTTGAGGAGCAGTTAGTACGAGTAGCTGTGGAAACCCAGCTTGGCCAACAACTGTTGCGTGAGAAACTCTGAGAAAAGGACGTCCCCTCGACGAGGCCTCTAAAGCAGGGCAAGCCGAAGTCCGTTAAGCTCTGGTGAGCATGTTAGAAGTGCCAAAGCAGCATTCCGGCTCAGTAGTGCTGTGGCGAATAATATACGAAGCCTGACTGATGCATCAGCTAAGGCGACTGGGCGGCCCACCGCCGGCGGGAAGAGCCGTTTTGCAAGATGCGTTTGGTAACGCTTCGGTCCTCTGTCAGCGCCAACACGCACTCGAAGCCCAGCAACTCCACCCGTGCTCGGAACATGGGAGGAGCCGCAGGCGCAGGCGCGGCTGCCGCAGCTGCTTCCGCTTCCGCTTCCGCTTCCGCTTCTTGCTTGGCCTTGCGAAACTTCAGGAGGTCGACTTTGGCCTGCTCTGCTAGCCCCTTTGGGGCCGCGGGCAAAAAACGCAGCTTCCGCTTCACTTTGCCAGTCTTCGGAAGCACGCCTGGCTGGGTACGCAGCTGTCGGCCACAAAGCGGAGACAGGATCTTGCTGTACGCTGCTGGGGCGCGGATCTCTGCAACCTCTCCGACCCGCATGCTCTTCACTGCAAACTCTACAGCCAGCGGGAGCTTGTTGTCCCCCATCTCAACCGTGATCTGATCCGCAACATCCTCGATAGGTGGGCCATCGAGCTGAAGTGTGGAGAAACGGACTGTCACGATGTCGTTTTGGCCGGGCCGTTCCAGACCTTTTCCCACCTTCTGAATCAACTTCTTAACCGCCCCATCCCGACTGCAGGTGTTTTCATCTCCTACGTGATCTTCCGGTGGCTCGTCGTCCGAATTCCAGGCCGGAGGTGCATCCGAGTTAATGGATTGTATGTCCGACTCGGCGCCAGCATCTTCAGCTGTCATCAGCCTGATGGTGATTACCCATGCTGCCGGTGGCGATAGCCCTTCTACCTTTACCTTCTGAGGGCTGCTCAAGCTCAGGATCTGTGCGGGCATTCCGTTTTGCACATCTTCGTTTATCTGTATCTGTCTCCATGCGCCTGTGTTCCATGGGAGCATGTTGCTTTGAGGTTGGGGAATGGCTACTGCACTTTCCGTTTGTTGACTGCTACGGCAGCTGCACGGAATTGCGCAACAAATGGCAACCTTCATCTCCTCACAACCATTGCTGAACTTGCATTGTCTTGTGTTCGAGACAGCCACGCCAGCTACGCTGTCTTAGGATCCTCGGTACTTCCACGGCAGAGTGCGGAGGCCGGGATCACCTTTCTCGCCTCTGGATTCGACAGCGTGTCCTCGGGATGTGCAAAGTTTGAGGGAGGAACCATCTGACAGATTGGAGAAACCGTCGCTTGGGCCAACACGTATGCTTTGGAGATCTTCCCGAACTTCTCAGCACCTTGTGTACTGACTTCAGTGGTGCATTCAACGACATGGCTCCCCTTTCTCGACACCTCTGTGCAATCAGAAGCTCAGTAGCCCAACAAGGCATTAGTGCTCGACAACCCGGCTACCAGCTAGGAGTCTGACATTCGGTGCAGTCAGGGTTCTTGTCAGGATGGTACTTGAGAGCCAGGGCCTGACCCGAGGCATGGCTCAAGAATTCAGCCGACTGACCTCTACCAGCGGCAAGACATCCAAAGAACAAGACGCTCCTCCCCGCAAGGAGCCTTCACGTCGAGGCCGACTCTCAAATCCCAAAACACCCTCCGAATCGAATCTCACGCCGGAGGCCAACAAACCCTTTCCAGTTGGCCTTGTAGGCCTTCCTGATTTCCATCTGATCCACACCTGCTTGGGCAGAGCTCCAGCACAACTGACATTTCCAGCACAGTGCACAACCTCACGTTGAAAGTCCATCGGCAAGCCCACCCACACTTAAAGTGGTTTAGATGTTCTTCCCACCACCGTTTCTGCTGAACAGACAGAGAAGGGTCCGTGCAACGGCCATGGGGCCTTTCGTCAGGCCCATGACTTCGTAGAAGTTGAACTCGGGGTGTGAGCTCCAGGTTTCATCGATGCCGCATCCCCATGCCCCGAGCAGCAGGCCCCATGTTCGTCCTGGTCTGCAGGGTGGTAGCCTGGCCATGCCGAAGCAGAGCCAAGACTATCTGCCCCAGTCAAATCATCCTGTGCACTGGGTACCGAATCAAAAACACGAACGGAGACAAGCCGTGCTCTTATCCCAAACGGCTGGGCGGCTCTGTGGCAGGACCCTCGGAACCAAAATGATGAAATCCGATCATGGATGTTGACTTGCGCTTGCGGAGCAAACCTTTAACAGCAGGAGCCGCCTTCTTCGGCTGCACGGATGGCCAACCTACATCTATGCATATCCAGTTATCTATCGAACATGTGGAATGCAGAAGCACTGAGGAGGCCGCATAGCCACAATGAAGGCGACCATGATGGCTGGGCCACCGTAGGTGTTTGCCTTGCAACCGACGCATGCATGATCATTGAGCCCATACAGTCTCGGCACCTTCTCCCGAATGGATTTCACTGACAGCGCATCTGACCTCAGACGATCTGGCGCGAGACATCTCGAGACCAGTCTGCCGAGTGCACCGAGGACCCGTCCCATCCTTCGATCCTTTTCCGCTGTTTGGACCTGCGGGGACGTTACAACGAAGGCCTCCTAAGCCCTCGGCCGCACAGATGCCGGCCTTTCTTCTTGCGATCAGGCTCCTTGCTGCTGCCCTCCGCGGACTTTCCTGATTTGGGCACGATGCTTAGGCCGCTCAAGGTGCCCTCGGGCACACAACTCCTTTCAGCGCATCCAGGATGAAGCCCACGAGGATAAGTCGAAGGAACCGCTCCACCTTGCACAATAAGTCTTCGTGCTTGTAGTTATGCTCTTCTGGTGGTTGGTTTCGAACGTGTCTTGCCATGGTCTCAAGCACATGACGCACATCAAAGGAGAACTAGTTAATTGCCGCGCTTTGCAAGCCTGTTCTCAAGCCATGTACTGTCTCGAGCCAAAAAGCAATTCTTCAACACAAGCGCAGCGACGAGCATCGAGGCCCTAGTCTCGTGGCTGAGGGATATTTTTACACTTCCTAGAGTAGTCTGCCCGCGGCGGTTGCAGGGCATGTTGGCTGTTTTCAGCCAGCTGTAGCTCGGAGGCCAGAGCCGGTGCAGCGTGCCTTCAGGCCCTCAGGCAGGATTGGCTAAGGGCCAGGCTATTCTTTGCCTGGCCTCGCGCTGCCTGCAACAATGATTGCAAGCTCTTCAAGCTGGAGCTCGAGGTTGACATTCCCGCTGCAAGAAGTAAAACGAGTGTTCTGCGAGCGCAACACAGAAATGCCGGGCAACTCCCCGCAAAAACGATTCTCGGTACAGGAATTGAAAACGGAGCTGTTGTTCGCAGCAGCTTAACGAAGCCTAGATCTAGTTTTGCATTAGACAGGACTCTCTCAGATCGGCGTCAGGGAGGTGTCGATCTCACGAACGCGGGCGCCCCGTTGTGGAAACACGGAACGCCCCACTCAGGCCCCGCACTGGATCGGCACACTGGAAACCACAGAAAACATACTGACAAATCATGGAAACAGATCTGAAAAATCAACGAAACGGCCAGCTGGGGCTGCAGTAGCCAGCGGACGTGTCATCGATTTCTATGATGCATTCAATGCTGATGGTCAGCTGCACTGGGCACCAACAGGACCGATGTAGACACTGCGACTGCTCAGCAAGAAACGTTTTGCGAGAGTCCCTCATGCAGCCTGCCCGCGAAGCTGCCTATTCTAGTGCAGCAGCTTTGACTTGGCATGCCAAGCCTGTCCAGCTCCATCTGGGCAAAAGCATCCATCTGCTTCGCCTAGTTGCAGGCTTACACCCACTTGCTTGTGTGCAGTAAAAACACATCAAGCATCATCCGACACGGCAGCAGCTTAACAGATTACCCGGTGCAACTGGGATTCCGCGACACGAACTTTGGCGTTCCCAATCTACTAGTTCGAACCACCTTTTACATCCCACCTTGGGCAGAATATGGACACCAAGGACAAATCGAAGACGCCACGGCAAATCGGAAGCCGGAAATGCACCACGAGACAAACTCCCTCGAAGTGTCGGGGCCCTGACCTGCGGCTTCCTTTTCAGGGCAGCCTCCTTCTTACCCTTGCTGCTGGGAGGACCTTACTTCCACTCGCCATCAAGAAGCATGATGGTTTTGAGACGTTCTCCTGCTTGGGCATTGGCTGAATCCAGAGCTTGTTTGAACGGGTGATATATGGCTACGACATGGGCGATTGCGGTGGTTCACGATGCTGCTCGTTTTACACTCGGTTCAGTACATAAACGTTCACGCGACCAAAAGCTTACAATCTTGCACCGCCTGGCATGCAACATGTGTCTATATTCTATGTCGACGGGAGTTCGAAGTCATCTACTGCAACCGTCCGAAGTGTCGCTTATTATACAGGTGGTGCAAATTTTCGTCCATCCACCGTATAAACAATCGAATCCTGAGAAATCTCGCAAGTCCGTTCCCAAAGCCGCCTCACGCGATCGGTCATGCCCGTTACCGCAGCTCATGGCACCAGAGAGCAGGTTAGTTGCAACGCTTGTGCCGAGTGCCCGGCCATCTCGGGTGTCCTCCTGGCACCACAAGGGGATGATGCCACAAAAAAAATCTGATCACGGCAAACTCTGCCAGGGAAGCTCTTAGGAGTGCGCTGTTATTTTTTGGCACATGTAGACATGCATGTCAACAGGCATTATCCGTCTGGGTATCACTACGTATCTGTGCTTGCATGTATCTGTGTATGTTGCATGCAGGCTTCCATGCATATGCCCGATGCAGTGAGCCTGAAGACTGAACTTCGGCACACTCTGCCAAAGTCTGATCAGAGAAGGTCTGCCGAGTACGGAAAGGGGGACCTTTGGAGTGTGCGTCTTCACTGCGTGTGTGCGTATGTGCGTATGATTGCCGTATGTATGAAAGTGTTCCCGTAGGCATGCATAGATAGTCCATGTGTGGCCATAGACATATGCTGGCTGCCATGGCACACATGCAGACAATTGCCAGTTGATCGAACGATGGTTGAAGGCTTCCTGTCCACCTGCTGGCTAACATGGACATGTTGCTGCTGCCTGTTTTGCAAGAACAGCTCGACTGCTGAAAGATTGCTGCAACCGTGCATGTGTGCATGTGCACGTGAGGCTGCACAAAGTCATGACGTGTACACTCACACGCACACACCACAAGCAAATGGCCTCCTCCTCCTCGTCTTCTACCGTCGGAGCCTGCGACATCTACAAGGTACGCGTAGAGGAAGTAGCATGAGACAGGTCCCACCGCTGGGCTCTTAGATGAAAGCCGACTTCAAATGTCAACGTGTACTGCAATCCTTGCCAGCATCCTTCTTCTTCGCGCCAGCTTTCCTGACACGACTGCGAGTTTGCCCAAACCTAGATTTCAATGGCAGGTCTCTAGGCCTCTAAGCAAAAGGTACGAGTCCCCCAAAAGTACATTGGCTTATCCTGCAAGTCCACAAGCCCTCGGCGCACCCCATTCGGAGAGGCCGGGCGACTTCCGGCGACGAGTGGCCAAGTGCCCACAAGCTTGAAAGGGCAATGCGGAGGAGCGGAGTAACTTGACAAATCGATGAGGACCCACCACGGTCTCATCAATCGGATGCAGTCCGCCATTTCTCCACTGCGATTGCTGGTCTCTTCGTCATCAACCTCAGCTGTGCTGTACACACCGGCAGAAGGGAGCTGTCGGCTCCTCTAGGCAAGATGCCGATTAAAAAGGGATCGGATCAACAGCGAGGTGAGGAAAGTGCGAGCATTAAAAGTCTCGGGAAAGGTCTTAAAGATCCAGCTCCAGAGCTGTCGCACCATGTCGCAACACTCCGGACACCGGATGGGAACTTGGGCACAAGGCACGAGCACAGATTCCACAATCTTGCAGCTCGCGCCGGAATTAGGCTGCGAAAGCCACGATGTTACTCTCTCTTGATTCTAAGATATTTTAAGATCTCCGCTTTCAAGACAAGGATAACGGACAACAGCCCCATTCGAGCTTTGCGTGGACCCTGGCTCCGAAGCTCCTTTGGGAGATAAGGGGACAGGCCGACGGAACATGCTTTTGACAGGATGCGAAGCCCCTAGGCGACAGCATCCCCAGCGCTTCGTTAGAGCCTGCCATGCTGCCATACCTGCGAGCCACCTCGAAGCCTGGCGCAACTAAACATAGGCTCTAGGCACTGCGCAGAGCAGATCCGGACTCCAGTGCAGGCTGCGCAGGAGTCCCGGAAAATCAGGAGTTGGTCTGATCCACAGAGCCACCCCTGTCAAAGGATCAGACTCAGAAATGCAACGCCCAAGAAGAGAGCTGAGACACGCGCCTGACGTAGCTGAGGGCACCTGGAGCCAACAGAAACCGTAGTTCCCAAAGCTGCAGCACGGACAGGCGCACCGATGTAGCTGAAGGATGCCAGGGCCACCCAGGGCCTTGGCCAGAACAGGGAACGTCAGAAACGACAACTTTAATACAGCCTGAGCCTGTGGCACTCGCAAGTGGAGCGGTAGCCTTAGGGTGGCCGTGTGGAAAAGTGCCCCCCCCCACCCCACACACCCGCCGGCTCCAGCTCAGAGCCCTGCCAGAAGTAAGTCACGTAATGCCCTGGCACAGAGGCTTTCTGAAGGAGCACTGGGGCCCCTGGTATCGGGTAGCAGGATAGGGCACGCCTGGTAGCCAAACCATCCAGCTCATCATCCAGTCCTGGACGCAGTTTGCACGGTACCTGCAGTAGCCAACAGCAACGCTGCATCATGTGCCAAGAGAAAGTTGATTGCATGCAGTAGCGTCACAACCCTCTTTCTGGGGCGGCCCTGCTTCGTGAATGCTGCAGCCAGTGCTTCGCTGGTTGTCTGTGCCTTTGCAGCCTGCCATCCGCGACTGTCCCATAACTAGCTCAAGTCTCCAAGCGCAAGTCAGAGAACGAAGAATATCTAAACCCGTCGGAACAATGAATCTCGATTGACCATTCCTGGAAGTGAATCTATAGAGTGATGACAGCGAAGCTTGGAGAGCCCACGACGGTCAGGACACTGTGCTGATCGAAGGCATACTTGTCCCAAACCCGCAGACTTTGACAGCAAACAGCAAGGCCTAAGAACTCTTCAGCCTCCTTCATGACATAGAAAGAGGGAAAAAGGAAGAACGGGTCGGAGATGAAGTTAGTAGCCTGGAAGTGCCAATGAGGAAAAGGTCTCTGCTTAGGTTCTCTCAGGCATGAGATCGCATCAGCTTGGACTGGAGATTCGAGTTGTTGCCGGGTCGCCGACAATGAAAAGTAAGTAATTACATGATCAGATTGATCAGAATACTACCTTTCCGCCCAGGTCTGGAATATCAATTGCGTAAGGTCTGGGCTGTGTGCGAGGGCCGTGGCATAAGCCAGGCCCACTGCACACATGATTACGGGACTACGTCGCACATCTCCTCAATCTTCGTCCCACATGATGCACAGGGGAGCCAAAAGCCGAAGCAGACCTTTCACCGAGGCACAGCCAACTTGCAGAAGCTGGCGAGCTTGCTTCTTCCCGGCCATATTCGTTCGAAAATGACCTTGACCGATCAGCGCCAACACCGAATTGCTCCCTGTGTGATCGACCAAGAGAATCTCAATTTATCACTTGCATCTGCACAAGGTCGACTGCATTTCCAGACCATGTATGGGGTGACAGTTCTGCAGTCTTTCAGCCGTAAAAATAAGGCTCGGGCGTTCCAGAGGAAATACTGGAAACCTCCCTGTACGAGTCCTCCAAACGCCATGAACCTGAGGAGCAACGCAAGGCTGTAATGAACTCCCATTCTCTCGAGCGAGCTCGTCATCACGCACCCAAGGTTACTGCAGGAAGTTCCTCTGCTTGTCAAGCTTCTCTCGACGCTCGATCAGCACCTGCCCGGGTGCAAATGCCGTCTCACTAGGAGTGACGATTCATGGATCGAAATTCGGGCAACGATCTAGGTTGAGGCCTTCTTCTCTCTCTCTCTCTCTCTCTTTCTTTCGCCAGGGCTATGGGCAAGGGGAAGCTCCCCTTACCTCTCTCTCTCTTTCTTTCCACAGGGTTGTGGTGCAGGGGAGCAAGCCCCCCTACACCTCTCTCTCTCTCTCTCTCTCTCTCTCTCAACGCACCTGCACAACCAAATCCGCTAACGCCGCTTTGATGCTGCAAGACAGCCTCAGTGAGCTGGCGAAGTTTGAAGCAAGGCTGCTCGCGCCCTGCATTTCTTGCCTATATATATATATATATATATATATATATATAACCATACACATATATACATACACATATATTATGAAATTCATATATATATATACATACATATGACCGGGGGTGAAGATTTGCATCGCGATGCGCTGCTGCGCATGCATGTGACACTATTGGTCCTAGACCTGAAAATGCACGACAAACTGCAACCTCTAATGCGGTGTGAATAGTTACAGTTTTACAGCCAAGACACACAGCTGTCAGTACCGGCCATCGGGCGACCACAGCGCCAAAGCGTTGCAGCCAGCTTTGCACCTCTCGTTTTCGCGCAGCAGGGGTTTTGCATGGCTTGCTGACACTGAGGCTACTGTCATCTCGCTTTATAAGCGGAAGGTTTGCAGATTTCGTGGGCCAAGGAAACCTCTCAAACCTTCCTTTGCAAGGTTTAATAAGAATTGTCCTGGCCATTGAGATCCGAACACACGTACCGGGTGAGGCTTTCACTCGAGCGACCGTGAAGGACCCCTCAGAGCCCCAAATGCCGCAGCTCACTACACTACCCACGCCCCCCCCCCGCCCGACCCCACCCCCTCATTCCGTATTGGCATTGGGGATAGCTTCGAAGCCTTTAATTCACAGTGGACATCGCGCAGAATCCAAGGGCAAGGAACTAGAGCACATCCACCTGCTACGAGTCTACGAGCACATGCCAGCAGGCCTGAAAGCTTGTGCCTGAGGGCACATGGGCCAAGTTAGGCCCTTCCGCCCTACTCCCGGAATCAGACTAATTCCTCTAATTCCCTGTTCGGCCTGCTGTGGCCTGGCAGGCAACAGGGCAAGCTCAACAGCTTCTGGCGCGGGGGCCTGCAGAGTCTCAGGCTCTGGGCTTTTTGGAGTTCCGCTTCACGGCTGCAGGTTCGGGGCTGAAGCTGGAGGATTTTGGAGAGCCATGCAGGGAGGCTTAGGGCTTCCACCGAGGTCATGGCATGCACTGTCTTGCTTCTAAAGCCCTACTTTACCTTTTGAGCTTGTCTGGAAGGCCGGTTTGGCTGGTCGTGCAGCTTTCGCATCCCAATTGCTAGCTAGAGGTAGGTACGAGTAAGTCGGCAAGACATCGCATGACCAAGGTCGAGGCCACCGTCACCGCTCGTCGTAGGCCCAAGCGTCCGGGGCAAAGTGCTGCATTGCGGCGGCCTCTCCGATGTTGGGAAGTGCATGCAGTCACGCAGCTCAAAGTAGTCGGGACGATGGTCAAAACTTCGGAGACATGGCCCCTGCTCCAGGCAGCCCAGCTGCACAAGGTTGTGCTCTTCACAAGGATCGACAGAGAAAGCAGCCCTTGCAGGGCGTGCGAACGCCACGAGCGAACGAGTTTGACAACTGTGTCAACCCAACTTTGCGTGAACCGCTGCAAAGGCACGGTCTGCAGTCCCCCGCGTATATCTCAGTTTCGTAGCCCACACCAGTACTGGTGCAAACCTGGTTGACCGTTTCTTGGTGTTGAAAACTCAGGATCTGCATTGTTGATTCTTGACTGAGATGTACAGTGATCAACGGGGTTCTCAATAGGGCTATCCCAGTCAACTAAGCCTGCAAAACAAGCAAGCACTATCGCCTTCTATCAATTTCGATTTCTCGGCAGGTCAGGATCAGTGAGCCAAGCACTGTTGACTGCCCGACACAGTTGTTCTTGCTCATAACACATAGCGGCTTCATGGTTCCACTGTACGTCAACATGACGACGTCGCCCATCGGTGAGGAAGACCTGGGAACTAAACAAAAAGCCGTCGAAACTCGTCCCGCGGCCGCTTGTCCCTACTTGTGAAGACGATGCGAAGGGAGAGGGAAAGCAGTGGCGAACTACAGAATGGGGCAAAGGCCTGCATCAAATAAGACGGCACCTGGCCGAACATTCAAACTCGGAAACGGGAATGCAATGTGGACTGACAGGGGGGAGCGACTGTATCCGTATCGGTGGAATCATAGCATGCACCGTCATTGACCGCCAGGGTCAGAGGACAGAGCAGTGGCAGCAGCACCAGCACCAGCAGCAGAGCTTCAACGACAGCACGGTACTGACCCCAGGAGAACAGCAATTCGCTCGAGCAGGTCTTCGATGATGGACACGCAGGAACCTTCAGCGACAGAGCCCCTGCGATATCGAGGAGGATTCAGGAACCTTCTGCAGCGCTGCCTTGCGTC
This sequence comes from Symbiodinium sp. CCMP2456, assembly GCA_905221635.1. NCBI lineage: Eukaryota > Dinophyceae > Suessiales > Symbiodiniaceae > Symbiodinium > Symbiodinium sp. CCMP2456. The sequence goes on from CAJNDV010033819.1 coordinate 87,994, forward strand.
AAGACGAAGGGGCTAAGAGGATTCCTTGCCGGGACCGCAAACAAAGCCTTCCCCGTTGGCCCCGGCCACGAGGGCGAGCGCCGGCGGGGCGGCGGGGGCTGGGAAGCAACAGGCGCATAGGAGCACAGCAGGCTGCCGCAGGCTGCCGTTGGCTGCCGACAGGGAGAGCTCCCTGAGGATATGCGGCCTCTACTTGAGAAGTCGGAGTTCGGAGCAAGGACGGCATGCAGGCCATGCAGCTTTGCATGGTGGCTCTGCACCAGCAAGGGCAGGAAAACCCGCCCTCAAAGACAGCAACGCCAACACTCGCTGAAGAGGTCGGGTCAAGTGTCTTCGCTTGCGTTGCTACACTGCAGGGGCCAACCGCTTCGTTCGGTCCACTCGCGATTCAGTTCTGCTGCTTGCTCCTGCTCTCACTGCTTCGTCATGACTGAGTTTGCAAGGTGAGAGCTCCACACTATCTCAATCTGCACATCTGTCAAACTGAGTACAGCGAACCGTGCAGGTTGCTAGGCCAACACACGACAGGGCCTTGGCTTTGCGTTGCGAGCCTTCGCCACTGCGTCGCAACCGGCCTCGGTATGCTTTTGAAGCCTTCCGCTCACTCACGCTCGCTCATGCTGGCATGAAACCTCCTGACGGATTTCACAAGGCTGTCGCCGGTCCAAAGCACGTGACCATGCCCTGCCAGCCTGAATCACGAGCTACGGATGGCTTGGTTCTGTCAAGACTTCCGGCTTCTCTCTCTGGCAGATGCGCACATTTGACCGCTGTCCAGGAACCGATCCATGCAGCTGTACTGTCACAAAGCAACAACCTTGCGCTATGGCCTGGAAGCGAGCGACTTGAACACCGCGAAACCGACTAACAGGCGCCTCCGATGCAGACGCCGTATGTTCTTCCGGACTCTAGATCATGGCTGATTGATCAAATCTCACACGCACCGTGGCAAGTATGGGCGTGCCTTCAGACGCGCTGCTGAAGCATATTTTAAAACCATAAGTAGAACTGAACTGCTGGCCTTGCAGGCCACGGCCAACCCTGGCATGTCGGACCAGCGTCACAGCAGGCTTCGCTTCTCTGCAAGTGCCAGTTTCTACATGCCTGAGGTGAATTGGATTCAACATCGGATCGTGTGGGATCTGCAAAGTGTCAGCTGCACAGTTTGCTCTCTCTTGCTAAAAGCCTTGAGCAAAGCGCTGTGGGGCAAACCAACATTTCACGCATGGCCAGCTACTATGAAGGCCCCGTCTGCACGAATGTCCTTGCTTGCGAAGTTGAAATCAACACCGAATATTTCGCAGCCAACTACCGTTGCGCAATTCAGCGGCCAAACGTCGCATTCGTTTTGCACCTCCATGTCTTGCTTCGCTTTTGCAAGTCAGCAAGTTGCACTACTCATGTAAAGCTGTCTATGTAGAAGCAGCATCGGCCTGGATGTCTTCACGGAGCTCTCAACTATGTATATTCTTATGATGTTGCGGTTGTTGACATGGCTCAGCTTGCCCTTCACTCTGGGGTGACATCTCCGACTGTGCCTTAGCTGGAAGTCTGTGGTAATGCATCCATGCAGGGTGCTCTTGCACCAGATTGGGCCTTACGATCGTGAGTTGGAAATGTTTCCGAAGCCAACTCGGCAAACATGGGTTGGCCGCTGTATGCACGTAGCCCACTCTTTTCCAACACTTGGACATTCACGTCAAGAAAGCTTCCTACGAGCTCAAGTACGACTACTATCCAGACTCACAGGATGCGATAGTGCTGAAGGGTTGCTTTTTGATTCGTTGAGACTTCGTGAAGCAACTGCAACCATCGGGAATCTATGCTCGCTCGTCAGTCTGTAGCAACAGGGCCGAGGACTGCAAAGCACTGTTCTCCTCTTCGCGCACCTCTCCCGTTCACAGGCATCTCGTCTCAACAGAACGAAGCTCTGCTTCAAGGGTCCCTTGCGAAAGAGTACTGCGAAGGGTTAAACCATTGAGAAGACTCAACTCAGGGCCGCAGGTCCGAGCGGACTTACTTCTAGAAAGGCTTGCCAATCAATTTGAAGGAAGCCGCTACGAGACACGGCACCACAAGCAATGCTAAGAACTTCAAGAGCAGCACCACCGTCTCAGGCAGAACGAGCTCGCTAATGAACACAGGAAAGACTATCATCAAGAAGGTGACCAGCGAGCCTCCGATTACTGTTATGATCTCCGTCACGCTAGGAATCACAATAGCCAAGATCGCAGGAACAAACACAAGACAAATGCTTATGTAGTTTTGCCTTTGTATGGCTGCCTCAAAAAAGGCACCACTGCTGTGAAACCGCACCTGGTTTAGGATAGACTCGCGGACTGGGTATACGTTGAGCGGAATTGCTACGAAGAGCGAACAGGAAAGCAAAACGCGGACCGTCATGAAGATGGGGTCGTCCCGAGAATACAGCATCATGATTGTTGGAACCTTCCTCAGTTCCTGTCCAAAGGTCTCGTAGCCAAAATATGCCAAGGAGGTGTAAGCAAAAAGCAGCACAGTAGTTGCCGTAAGGACCACAAAGAGGCGGCGTGTTGCTGATGGATCACGTAGCTCACGTGCGACAGTGACACAGTTGGTGTGCCACATGAACGAGAATACCTGAGATGCTCCACAAGGGTACGGCTGCTACTGCCCACCAATGACGTGCTTGGGATTCAGAGGGTTTCCTTTTGAGGGCACGCTAAAATCAGAATGCTGAGGAAGATGCTGCAACGCACATCCTTAGATGACTTTGCAACGCTGCTCTCTCGGAAACTGTCGATTGCCTGTTCCAGTGCCTACTACTACCTTGCGCACCACAGCGGCAGCCACCGCAACGAAAATCTTACGATCTTGCTGAAGCCAGGCCGATGGTCACTGATGGAATTGCTTCATGGTCTGGCTCAGCTGTTGAAAAGTCTGAGGGTGCCATGCCCGAGTCCGGATGGTGGTATCTGTAGAAGACTCCAAACCTCGCACGGCTTGCACGATGGAGATCGATGGAGTGAACCAATTCGTGTGAGTCCATGTGCTTCAGCCAAGCAGCATCATGAAGAGCAGAGCAAAAGGGCTGATACTTGCCAGCCTGACGCAAAGAGAACAAACTTCTGCCACCGAGTTCCGACTCGGAAGTGGGGAAAGACTGATCGGCAGTCCGAACTTCCCTACATCCCTCAAAAGTTAGCGGTGGCACAGCATGTGAAATTGCAGGCATGTGTCGACTGTGCAGCAATGTGGTGGGCTGCGTAATGTGCCCTGGAGTGACCAAACCGCTGCTACCTGTTGTTTTTACGCCGGCCTTGCAAGACCTCCAACGGATTCCAGCTGAGCCAGTAGCGATGCTGGAACAGCGAGGATCAGGATGACCACTGGCGGAGGACATTCCGAAACGAGCGGAAGCTTGGCCATGAATTCAGAGATGAACAAGAAATAGACTGTCAAAGCCAGCAGCTGGTGTACCAGCAACACAAAGTCCAAGAGGGTCATGTAACTCGGTGGCCACACCATGGCCAGCAAGTCTCCATAGGATGGGCCAGGTAAGTGAGCTTGTTCCACAACCCGAGCAGTCTGCTTGCTGCTCTTGCGATCTTTGAAATCGTAGACAGAGGTACTTCGTTTCCGCTCCAGCACACTCGCCGCTGTCGGTGACAGGAGAGCCGCTGTCGGTGACAGGGTAGCGTGAGGGTCGTGAGGATCCGCCGTCGGTGTGTCCAGCCCCCGCGCCGCCTGGCAATCGCAAGGATTCCAAGAGCGTACAGGAAAGAAGCGAAAGGACATCTTCCCCAGCCTGAGGCGAGATGAGGCCGACCAGTGAATGCGACGACATGGAATTGCTCAGGAGCCGGGAGGAAATAGACATGATCGTCTCAGGCTGCCTCCTGCATGCCGAAATAAAACTCCGGCTGGGAGTGTAAAGGGCTCAGCTTGTTCCCAACTCGCGACACAAGTGCCACCGTTTCTACGCGTGTGACAAAGCAACTCTTTGCACAGCAATGGCATTGACAGCTTCCGTTTGGGCAGTGGAGGTTGGTGGAGGCGGGTGGCAGAAAAGCTCATTGGCAAGCAGCATGTTGCTTTCTGCACTCCTGGCTTCTGTGACCGCTGAAAAGAGAATCCAAGTCGTTACCGATGAGATAAGCCAGCCACCAATGAACAGCACAAGCATCGCCCCCGGCCCCACAGCCGCCATAGCTCGAGGGAGCCTGTGCTGCTAGAGTCTGATTCTCCCTCCTCGCTCTGGAGAACTGTCTCCTAAACTTCCCATGCTTGTGCTCTTCGTGGACGTACCGCGATGTGCGCAGCAATGACTCCGAAGAGCCCGTCTTTATATAGAATAAGTCGAATTATGTAAGTACTCCTTGTGAGAGCTTTTGTGTGCAGGATCGCTTTTTTACTGTATCTTGCCTCCTTAGTGTTAGGTAAGACCGGGTGCAAAGACAGTTCAAGTCTCGTTTCTCATCCACAGTTTCTGCTTGTGGTCTCGTCGGGGCTGTGGCTGGTAACAGTTGCAGCCGGAGGGGCACCATGACCCCAGAACCAATGCCAGCAGCCAGCAACAGCATGATGGACTCGACAGCCGACCTTGGTTTGCCTGGAGTGCTCTGTGAAAACCCCGCCATGGCTCCACCGGACGGCGGCTTTCTGACACCTCTTGTGAACGAGTATGGTCACCACTTGCTCCAACTGTTGCCAAGTACCGAGTCTTGAGAAGAAACCTAAACCACCGGAGTGTGCTCTGCAGATTTAGAGGCTTTATTCCTTAGCATAGCCGAAGACTGCTGCGCGGGACAAGCGCTTCCATGCTTTCGCCAACCCCTGGCAGGATGCGTCAGATGCGCAGGGCCGGGTCATGCCGGGCCCCGGTCTCTTGCCGGCTTCCTCGCCCTTCTCCACGGTCTTCTTGAGGCCGATCGCCAGCTTGGTTGGGACCTCAATGGGACACATCAAAGCCCTTGCATGGTTGTGGGATGTCTTGGGCTTCGCACCTGCTTGACACCGACGGCGAGCTTGGTGGTGACTTGCTTGATGGAGCCCGCAATCTGTCCAATGAGCTCCGTCTTCGTTGGGAAGTCCTGGCATCTTGTCTCAGCTGCTCGCTGCGCTCTTGACACTTGAGATTCTCTTCAGATTTCTCAAAGCGCAGAGCCTTGAGCTTCACAACATCTGCTGGCTCCATAACGTTCCTGGCAAGGCGGGGCACATCGCCAGCACAAGCAGCATCACCGCGTGCGCGAGGCAAGCCATGCTGGAAGCGACAAGCATGCCAGCACAGCCACTCTTCACTCATCATTCCGCCGATCATGGGCTGGAGGTCGTAAGTCAGGTCCTGGCAGGGCGAGTGCATGCGTCGAAGAAGTCTCCCTGCGTGACTTGTCTGTCATCCAATGGCTCGTATTCTCTGAGAATGCCCAGCAACAACAGACGAGACAAGCCTACCAACCTTCTGAGAAAGCTCCAGCAACTCAAGAAGCTTGCAGAATGCAGAGCATGCCGGCCCTCGCTCTGAGGTCCATACATCCGCCCACTCCTCCCTGAGCACATCGAGCTTGGCCTGGGCCCGAGCGAGACTTCGCGCGAGCCGTCGGTAGAAGGACAGCAAGGACAGGGGCCGTCCGATTGAACTGCTTCTCGATCTTCATGTAAGCCTGAAACAGTCAATGCAATCCAAAGCTTAGAGGCTTAGCGTCCTGGCGGAGTTACGAGTGCTTAGGATGTGTTTAGGTGTCTAGGTGTCAGTAGAAATGTAGATGTAGAGTTTAGAGAATTTTGTCTAGTCTAATGCTTCGGCTTTGCTTCGAACGGTCTGCTGCAAGGCTGGGGACGTATGAGCAATTGAGGTAGTGGTGGGGACTGGACTTGTCCAAATCTCGCAACTGCACATTGAATCAGCTGCCTGAATTGAAGGCTTGAGGTCCTTGTCGGTCTCCACGAAGACATAACTGCAGCCACGCACCCAGAAGCGACACCCGGTAAAGTTCGACAGATGTTGCTGAAAAGGCTAGCGCTGCCATGCGTGCAGTCTCACGCTTGCGGACTGAGGGGCATGTTGGAGCCCTTGACCTTGTCCCTCATAGCTTCCCACTTCGTTCCCTCCATGGCTTTCCTGGCAAGCTATCTCAAGAAGCATGAGTGTTCGATTTCTTTCCCGTGCACACGAAACTTTGGAGTGGAGATGAGAGAACACTGAAGAGTCTAGGGACAGTCATCCAATCCCTCCCAACCGCCTGAGCCAGTTGTTGTTGAGGTGGCGCACGTTGACTGTGGGTGGGAAATAGCTCCTCGCTTCCTTCGCCGACATGAGGAGGGGAAGCAAGCGTTCGTGGGAGCATAGGGCTTACGGTTTAGGGTACTCAACACCCTCACTGCGCCTTCGTCCCTTGAGTTGATGACCTCTGCGACAGAGGGTCTCTGTCTACCAGGCAAGGGTACATAGTGTCTGCAGCGAGCAGAAATGCCGAGTGGGTTTGACACATGGGGGTTTCCGAAAATAGGGGACCCTAATATAGTACCCCAAATAGTAGGATCCTTATTATAAGGACCCCAAAATAAGGTACCCCTAATTTTCGGTGCCTCCCACATCTTGCCGCTCTTGAACAATCGCAGAGCTGGTGTCGAAGACTGAAGACGCACTACCAATGTCGGCTGCCGAGTATGCAGGATGAAAGCTGGACGGTGTTAACCTGCCCATCGAATAGCACGGCGTCCTCCATTTCGTTCGGAAGCATCTTCTCTTTGTTGAAGCCCATGAACTTAGCATGTGGCCAGACTGGTTCCACTGTCCCTCCAATCTTCGCAATGCACAGACAGACGGCCACGCATTTGCTAAGGCTGAAACAGACTTATCATGCATCCCTGCTGCTACAGATTGTACTACTGCCGGTCATGCAGACCGTGCTTAGCTGAAGCATGGTGAGTAACACGTGGTACGAGAAAGCTTGCAGTCGGTGTCCGAGAGCTCAGCAAAAAAAGTCTTGTCCAGCTGACGAGTAATGGCCTGCGCACCGGCTGCATTCAAAGACTGACAGGCCTTTACGTTAGCCAGTTGCCAAAAACGATGTATTCCTTTTGATGCCAGGCAGTCGTATCCATGGACTGCAATAACTAACCCTCTTGATAGCCAAGGCTAACTTCTATCCAGCATGGCCTGAATCTGCTTGTGTCTGCGGGCCTTTCCGGCACTGATCCTCCTTGGTTTCGTTCACAGAATATGAGACTGCTATGCACTGTGGCGTTGCCGCGCAGCTGACAGTCGCCTGTAGCTCAGGCACTGGCGACCAATGCAGTGGAAGATCTTCCACCCTCGGCTACCACTGGTTACAAGGCCGGCAGCAGCCGGCTGAAAGCAAGCAAAGTCGATGCAGCCCAAGAGCGTCAATGACAGGATGTCCTGCTTGGTCACGAACCTGGCTGCACTGTCGGCATGAATCGACGGGACCGCGATGTCTTCCAATGGAAGTAGTCGTCGTGGGCGTAGTGCAGGTACTGGTAGTGGTAGTGGTAGTAACAGTAGCAGTAGCAGTAGCAGTAGCAATAGTAGCAGTAGCAGTAG
>CAJNDV010033819.1:100724-129542 GCA_905221635.1 Symbiodinium sp. CCMP2456
ACACTGTTCTGTGCCCAAAACTTCTTGCAGAAGGGCATAACCCTCATGCGGGGGCAATCTCCACAGTCTGTCTCCCTGCAGGCCCGATACCACATCCCAGCAAAAACCTGCGTCGAGTGTTTCCGCACCACGGTGATCGGTCAACCAGAGGATGATTCTCACCAACACTCTGCATAGATCCTGCAGCCACAAAGGCATCCAGACACGAATGGAAGCCTCTCAGTGAATCGAGGCTTGCAGGGACGTCTCTCTGGCATGCTAGTTGGACCCAACAGCCTCTCAATACAGCAGCTGGGCTCTAGGGCATGCGACAGGCGCTCTCGCAAGAAAAAAAGAAAGGAACAGAGCATCAAGCAAGCCACACTGTTCTGTACCCCAAACTTCTTGCAGAAGGGCATAACCCTCATGCGGGGACAACCTCCACAGTCTGTCTCCCTGCGGGCCCGGTACCACATCCTCTGGTTCTCGCCAACAAAGCCACTGATGCGAGCAACTGCTAGTCTGGCTCCTGGAAGGCTTTGGCATCGCCGCCCCGGTCCGGGTGATGCTTGAGCGCCAGCCGCCTCGAAACGATGTGAAGCATCAGCTGCTCTTCTTGCACACGGAGGATGTCAGGGGTGCTGACTTGTACGCACGCTTGATGTCCTCCGGCGAGGCATTTGGAGGCACCTCCAAGCGGTTGTAGAGCCGTCGCTCGGCTCCCATCCTCTGACACACCATGCTCGCTCAAGCAGTTTTCAGGTCCCGCCACAGAAGTCCGAAGCCTACGCACACCTGTCGCGAAGCTCCATGGCGGGACTCGAGACTCGCTTCAAGAATCTCACCATGTCGCATCTTTGTCTTGCTGATGTGGGCTGAACATTTGAAGCTGTTCTGGCATCAGAGGCAGCTGCAGCTATATGCACATCTCCAGGACACCGTCACAAGCAGCAGCAGCCGGGTGCCATGCACTTGGCCGAAGGATTCGTTCCGCTCCGGTGTTCCGGCACCTGCTTGCAAGTCTAAGATTCCGTCGATGGCCTTCGAGGGAACCTTTGACTCAAGGCTCACAGTGACTGGAAAGCTGGGAGTCGATGAGCTCAAGATAAACTCTTCACAGAGGACCTAGTCGTCTTGAGTAGAACCAAGCTCTACATCACACAAGTAGTGGTGCCTGGTTCTGCTTAAGTCTCAAACATGTCGCTAAAACAGGCACGCCGTGCTGATTCAAAACGACTGGCGCTTCGAGGTTTCCTTATAGCGTGCACATGCAGCCACTGCTATAAAATTTGAACTTCTGCGAGATTGATATACTTTTCCGGCTCACACGTCTCGGGTTTTGCTACCAGAACTTGCCCAGCATAGACATGTACATGTACACATACACATACATGTACTCATATACATACACATACATAATTACATATGCGATGTACAACTGCTCCCCCCCTCCCAGGTCCCAAGATCTACGCCTGCCTCGTCTTTGTCCATCTTCTCAATCTTTCAACAGCAACGTCTCTTTGGGCGAAACATAAGAAAACACCTTCTCCATCCGGGCATCCTTCTACGAACAAGATAACTTCTCTAAGTCTAGGGAGAAACAGGAAGGCTCCAAGCTCCCTTGTTGCTTCATCCCTTTACAGCTGGAAGAGAAGTATAGCATTTGCCTGGTCCTTCAAAAGCAAACCAAGCTCCTGCCGTCCAAGTTTTGCATACAAAGCGGCTCAATAAACTGGACAATTTCATTATTTCTTCGAGCTCCCTGTCTCATGGCAAACGAAAGGTGTTGTGCCATGTTGAAAGACATTCTGCGTGCGAGATAATGCACACTGCAACCGTCAGGGGTCCAGTTTGGTCTTCGTCCCTGGACATGCGTATTTGGAAGGGCCACTCTGGGACCTAAAAAGTGCTGTGCTTTGGCGGGACAATGCAGCGCTTCAGAGCTCACGTTTTCAGGGACAATATCGCACTTCATGGCTCTGCCTTCAGGTGCATGCAGGAGCTAGCCCAGTAAAATCTTTTGTCAAGCATTCCTTTCCCAACCGAACCAATGACCTTGTTGGCGTTCATCTGTATATGCTTATCCTGTTCCTGGTTCTTCTGAACCAGCTCCTGGTTTGCAAATCGGTGCATACACAGTTTTCGAAGATGCAAAACTTCGGTCTGTCGAGTAGTTGGGAACGAGACACATGGAAGTACTCTTGCGAGTGGAAAAGAGAGCGGGGGTGCAGATCTTGCGGGGTGGCTGTATCAGATATACAGACATACATGTAGATATGTGTATGTGTGTATATATATATATATATGCAGCATATTTGTGTGTATACATATTATACATATTATATATGTAATAATATATATTTATATACATATATATATATATACACTACATATATATATATATATATTAAAGTATCAAACCAAGTCAAGCCAAGCCGTTTTCAAATCAGAACTCTTGCAAAACTTGTCTAGCAGAACAACTTGTGTAACAGACCTCCCGGTCCAACAGAAACTCGTCTCACAGTGATGATAGATTGATTGACTGATTGACTGATTGATTGTTCGATTGATCGATTGATCTACTAACTGATGGATTGACAAGGCACTGGTAGCTGCGATGCGCTTACGTCTCACAGCAAGACTTAGTTGACATAACACCTGGTCTCACATGAGACCTGGTCCAACCAAAACCCTGGTCTACCATAGAATCCTTGTCAAACAGAACATGTATACGCACACTACTCTCTAACCGCCCTAAACCCTTATCTTCCCTACACTCACTAACCCTTGCTCCCCCGATAAGCTCTGAAAGCCTCAGGCTCTTTTATCAACATGCCTCCCTCTTCCAGGAGCCGGGGAAGTCAGATCCTTTAACCAGTACCGTGCCTGGTGCCCATGCCGCGCTGCCAGAGCGTGGGCGCAGAAGGGACGGGGTCCTTTGAACTGGGCTACTGCAGAGACCGATCTCAGAACAGCTCTGCGAAAGAGGGAAGTTGCGGAGAGGCATCCACGGTCAAAGTCCAAGGCCCCAGCGCTGGCTGTACAGCTGAAAGGAAGGCCCGAGCACCTGAGCCAGCGTAGATTCAAGGAGCTTTCAGGTGCCAGAAGCACACTGTAGTGGCGAGCACCGGCCATGCTGGAGGCCATGCAGGCCATCGCGAGGATGAGTCGCGCCATGTGGCCAGGACTCCTTGCACGAGCCGAGAAGTCCAAGCTGAGGAGCTCTCGTCCTGCGTCGTCCCTCGTCCCTCGCTCCTTCAAAGAGCCTGTGCTACAGGTGCAAGGAGCCTTGGCTGTGGAGCCAGGCTGCGGGCATCGAGCCACTTGTTCTGCGACTCCGAGGACGGCAGTCTCTGAGCAGCGAGATCATGATCTGAAAATCTTGGATTTTCCCTTTTTCCTGCGACGTGGTCTGTTGCGAGCTCATGGCGACATCGGAGGCGAAACGGTTGCAGAAAACATGCTTTCAATGCTTGATGGAACACCCTTTTGTTAGCTATTTCGACCTCCGGATTGCTTTACCTTTGGGCATCCGACCGCGGCTTGGGTCGCTTCCAAGCGGCGTGTGCCATCTGGGCATCTGCTTGCTGAACGTTGCTGCTCTGGACAGTGCTTCTGCCCAAAGCTTTGTTCCGCAGCGACTCAGAGAAGGCAGCTGCTGCCTGTGAGAATTAACCTTTTCCGGGCAGGTAGAGCAATGAAAAACACCAAACTCTGTCCTTTCGCTCGCCCGAAGCTCGAACAAGCTGACCACCTGCCCTTACACAGCACGCGTGTTTTGAGACTTATCAAAACAAGCAGCGTTTCCTACCTACGACGATTGACGGATTGGGTGGTGTTTTGGACACTGGCTACCTTGCAGATATACGGCACAACACACTCCGGTGCACCCTGCAGATGTTCTAGCACGCTGACATGCTCTTACTGGGGTAGTTTGTGGCGACAGTGGTGGTGTCTGCCGTGGAATCCTCCTACGTGAAACATATCTCTCCCTTCCGAGTATCAATCGGAAAAGAGCGGGAAGCTGGCCACGAGGCACACCTGAAGAACGATGCATTTGCCCACACGAAGTGCCTTACTTCAAGGCCTAAGTGACTCCGACAGAAAAAAGTTCGTCACTCCACTGCGTCGCGTCTGCCCATGGAAGGAGAACGTATCTCAAAGCACCTCTTCTCCACGAGTCACGAGTCTTGGCTCTGGGCCCATCCCCTCCTTGAAGGGCAATCGCGGCCCAGCTGAGGCACGGCCGACTGAAAACGGCGCAGATCATGGCAGCCGGCCACACGCCAGGCATCCCGGAGAGAATCCAAACCGACACCGCTCTCCGATGTGGATTATTCCCTTGAGGGTCTCACCCGTGATCCTGCAGCGAATTCGATGCGGAGTTTGCAACTAGCCTGCAAGCCTCGCCGTTGCCATAACGTCCTTAACACCACCAGCTGCGACTATGGTGGCTTGTCGACGATTCTTCAGGCGCGTTAAGTTGCTGAGCTCAGGGCATTTGCAGTGAAGACGACCTGTGGGACCATCCAAGGTTACTAGTGCGTTCACACCCTGACCAGCTTCGACTGTTCTGCTAAAGTAGACAACCAAGCCCCCACATTAAAAACAGCTGCCTCTTCTTTGCGAAGCGCTTCATGTTACAGCACCTTGAGGATGCAGGTCCGGAACCCAACAGCTTCCAAACTCTCCATCACAGCAAGACGTGCGTGCATCCGAGGCACTGCTGCTATAGCAGCAGCAGTGGCATCAAGTCAAGGCAGGACATGTCTGCCACAAGAACCGCAGCACGTCCCGAAACATTGCTGTTTAACGGTAGCACAGGGTTTGAAACGTTGTGCTTTTGGCTCTTGAACGTTGCGCAAAACTAATTTGTGACTCGTGGGTTTTGTGGCAGACATGTTGCACCGCCGACTCACAGCTGAACGGAGCCCGAAACGAGCACCTGGCAGCACTTTGCGGTGTCTGCAACTCTCCTCACCGTGCCAGCCCGCCTTCTCAGAGAGCACGCCTGGGTCTGACATGACTTCTTCTGGGTCCTGAGGATGCTCAACACCCGCAAAACTGGTGCGGCGCGAGGCACAGCCTCGAAGTCTTCAAGAGATAACTCCCGAAGTCGTTCAATGTGTCTGAAAGGTGTCTTGTTGGCTCTGCCCAGCCCGAACTGCTGCGCAAGGTCCTTGCACCGGATTAGCAGACACCACCTCTTCGGCATCTGCTCTCTCAGTCGCCGCAGTGGCACGGCGGGCCTGGGGATTCATAAACCTAGGGGTGCAATGCAACTCGGAGTCTCCGATACACCGCCTGCAACCAAACGAATCGTTTCGTGGCGAAGCCAACAGCAGCAGAGTTGAAGTTGACATGGAACCATCATAATCATAGTTGTCATAACCAGTCATAATTGTCATGATTCCCAACACACCAGCCCAACACGACCCTCCAACTCCTCCAAGAAGGCCGACCTTACTTGCCTTGGCTTTTGCAGCAGCCCTGGCTGTTTCTACGAAAACCCTTCCCTGATTAGACTCTGGGCCTCCATGGGCCGCGGCGCACGACGCCTCAACTGAAAGTGAGGAATGCGAGGGAGCGGAGAGGAAAGGAGAGGAGAGGGCTTCTTTCAAAAACGATCGAGTCAAGGACGAGTTTCTGGAGCAACACGAACAGGGACTGCAGCCCTGCAATCTTCAAGTGGTCCAAGGCCTCGACTCGCTGAGGTGCTCTGCACTGCCTCGTCATTCGCGATTTGGACTGACTGAAATCTCATACTCACTCTTCAAGTCTCTTCAAGAGAACAAGCAGGCACCAGAAAACGTGCAGTGCAGAGACTTCCCCCTTCTCTCTGTCTCTCTCTCTCTCTCTCTATCAGCACAGCCCCCCAACTTCAAGCATGTCATTGCTTATCATTTAGCAAGCATGCAACAAGCATTATCAAGCCTTTCGGCAGATGAGGTGGACGGCGTGCATCATAGCCCATCCGCCCAATTTCATCACCTTGCCACACGTGTAACTGTTGCTGACATCGCTACTACCCCAGGCTTGAAGTAAGCACTCTTGGAAATGCACTGAGCATCGCTGACATGCCCATCGCATGAAGTTCTTAACGCAGAGGCCTCCGATAGCCGCACCCGGCAGAGACTGGCGCAGCTCCCGGAGGTCGTACCTATGGGGCGGTTGAGGAGGTTTGAGGCACCTTTGTAGGCTGAAGGCTTTCTACTCATCGCAGAGCTCGAAGCAGCCAACTTTTAGAGGGTCCATCACGAAGACTCGCTAGTAGCATCAGTAGTAGCTGCTTCGTAGCTGAAATCAAGGCACATATGAGGGCTGAGGCTCAACGTTGTTATATGCATGCAGGGTACGAGTCCCGTAGATCGCGGTACGCCAGAGAAGGAGACGTCGCACCTCGTATAGCATGAACACGGACAGGACAGAAGTGGAGGCAAAGAAGGCGATGCTTTGAGGACCGGACCCACGCCGCTGGTGTCTTTTCGGGGGCCCGGTCTCCGGGCCTGCGAGAACAGCCACAGACTCGAAAGCACACCGCGAATGACGGCGTTGCGCTCGCCTGGCTCCTTCCCCAGTGCCACTCCCCGCTGGAGGTCTGCGACCCCTCGGAGCTGCGAGCCTCGCTTGGAGCGGAGTGCCCCTCAATGCAGGAGTCTCTGTTGTTTCAGCCTTTACGGAAGCCCTGCCTGGCCGGGGAGTACGGGCTTGCTCGGATTCTCTCTGCAGACACGCTCGTGGGATCCCCAGAAGGGCAAGCGGTTCCTGGGTGCCACCATGTGCTCTGCCAGACAAAGCCCTGCCGCCACTAAGAATACACATGTCACATGTGACATGTACTACCACAGTCCGAGCATTCGGCCCGCTCTTGAGCTGGCCCTTCTTGGTGACGCACCTCGTAACACGAGGTTTGCAAGGCAGGGAGATGCTACCCCAAGCACATCGTGGCAGGGCAAGACAGGATCGGGCATTCGCGCTTGCACCAAGGCACGGTCTGCAACACCAGTAGCAGGGAACGATCTCGTCGGCCGCGTAGGCGAGCCCGAGTTTGTCAAAGTGATGCTCATGCATGTGCAACCTGCCGAAGACAGGGAACACATAATGCTTACATCTAGGGTCTCACGCGTCCGCACTCAACCTCGCTCTCAAACAAATCCATCCTGTGCTTTGAACGGCCTCCACCTCTCGAAGGATCCCAGGATGAGGTTCTCCGGCTTCCCTGACAGAGCAAGTATACCGGACCTATCTTGACGTTTCGACGGCCAAGCGGCCGAGCTCGTTCGAGTGTCTTGGGCGAGCTGTTTCTGCAGCCCTGCCGGCCCTGCCTTCCTGGCTCATGCCACAACCTCGGAGCCGACAACAAAACCTTCTGGCTGAGGGCTTCTCGTGTACTCTCTTTGGTCTACGGTCCAAACAGGCTCAACGCGGCTTGGCACAAAGGATCACACAGAAAGTCACGCAGCTTCAACATGTGCTGACAACTGACATTGCATGCGCAACCCTGAAACCACACAGCTTGAGATTGCTTGCTGGACAGGCAAGAGTTGTCATAGTTCACAGATGGCTGCTCAGCGTCCGGCACCACGGGCACCAGCAAACCTTTTCCGAAGGGTCAACATGGAAGTACAGGATGTCAAGGTCATCGGACATGCGACTGCGAGGACCTACAAGATCTCGCGGAGATGGACATGCCTCGTCGGCTGTGGCCGGAGATGATGGAGGCAGCGACGTCTTTTCTGAGTCCTGCTACATCACATCTCCTTAAGGCACGTGGCTCGCCTCGGCCTGACACGTGTTCTAAAGCAGCCAAGATAATGCTCGAGCATGGACCCTGCAACTCCACTGCAGGAGATGTTGAATGCATGTGAGCCTCCAACCTTTGACCCGAAATTCGTCCATCAAACGATCTCGAGCGTGGCTACACGAGGGTGCCCCACCTCGCGCGGCCCTTCTGCATGCCTTGGGCCAATCGCTGTGTCAACTTAACTGCCAGCTATTGCAAGCAAAACCCGGCATCCTGTAGAACTTGTGGTCGAGTGTTTTTTCGAAGGATTGACGTGCGAATGGAGATGTCGCGACAGCCAAACTCCCAAACTCCCTTCTTTCGCCTCGTGCGATGCGCATTTTCTGGAGTGGACTTCTCGGCGGTGGGCAGAGAGTGACCAAACCTCAGAAACAGACTCATGAAAAGCTGAGACCCGTGGCAGCAGTGACCCGCAGCACAACAGAGCCGACCTGGCATGCTGCACATCGCCATTCCGGCGATAATCATCTGGCTTGTGCTTCCAATACCTCGAGAGATCACATTACGGGGCAAAGCCAGGCGGAAGTCTCACAGTCTCACCATGCATTTGTCATTTGATTCGGCTACAACAACGATCGATCACACAAGGACGGGATTGAAGCATAGCCAGCTTCAGTCATCAAGAAGCTCCAGTAGCTGGAAAGCAGCATCGCTAGGCAACGGGCGGAACTTGCTCGGCTAGGTCAGGGCCAGGCACCTTCCAAGGTCACGATCTTGGGGAATCTTTCGCGATGGCAAGTGTCCTATCTTTAGGTGTGTGCCGTGATGGCGTGTGCTCCAGCGCAAAGGGTATCCAAATGGACTATATTCCCAAGCACAAGCTTGTGCTAGCGCTTGTCACGAGCTGGGCCTAGAAATAGGGACAGGCCTGGAATCCGGGATCCCGTTCCCCCGGCCTAACCCTCGCTAAGCAGGTGACATAGACATAATACCGAATAGTACGGAACATGCCCAATTCGGGCAGGTGCCCCGCCTCCAAGACCGGAGGCCGCTGCCGCTTCCCTTGCCTGGGTACAAGTATCCGCTTCGGTTCTCAGCTCGGAACGGATGAGGCCTTCGACCGCCCCGTCCGAGTGAAGCTCTCTGACCGGCGACTGCAACCGAAAAGCATTACGGAGAAGGCGTGCCTCTCACATCAGCAGTGTGTAGTCGAGAGTACGAGCATCAGTCGAAATGCTTGCGCTTTGAGCACACTCTAGTCTCTAGTATGCCATTTTGCCTTGCCGACCGCCGATGAGCTGTCGCTTCTTGGGGGTTCGAAGCATTGGCTTGCGTAAGCTGAGCTCGCAGACTCGGGCACGCTGGACAGCTCAACCTGGGTCAAAAGGTCTGCCGCCACAACTTGCGAAAAGCCTACCATGATTTACGCCCCTTTGCCTGGAGCAACGCAACAATCACTCAAAGGAGCCTAAGCACCGAGCACGCGATAGGTCCACAACAAGGCAAGTGCAGTTGTCGTCACTGCGACGTGCCACAGCCTGCAGCAGGCTTTCGCACAGCCCAACTGGTTGTTGTCGACAGCAATACAGTCTGTTCTAAACCTGGCCAATCCGAGGATTCCGCCGCGCAGACCAGCGCATGGCTCACTGCCGACAGCGGCGACGAGGGCAGCTGCTGGGCTCGCGACAGGCACCTCAGCTCATCTCAGCACACCCTGGCACAGGCACAGGTCCTGGCCGCGACACTTGGTGGACTTTTTGCTTCGTGCACAGCAACAAGCACAACATCAACCCAGCCGGCATCCGCACTCTGCAATCTTGTGATCTTGCCGCTCATCTTCGCGGCTAGGTCTGGGACCAAAGCCAATGTGATCTTCCCAGAACAGTCTTGGTTCACATCTCCGTCAACTGCGACTTGTGCCGTTCTCGATGGTGGGAGCTCAGCATGTCGCTTCTCGCGGCTGTCTGTCATGGCACTGACATTCGATGTCTTCCGTGTAGATGCCCGGAATCACTTCGCGAGATTGCCTGGACTTCGCATGGCCTGGGTGTCTCATCCGAGACCAGCCAAATCATCCCAGTCGAAATCATAATTCCGAACGACATCGCCGGCAGAAGAGATCAGGGTTCTGTGTGGCACGTAGCGGATGCCGTATGACTCTGATGGAACCCCAGCACCATGCCAGACATTGCTCTTCAAGCGATTGGTTCCCCCAAATTCCTGAGCTTTGGCGACACCTCAGAGTGGGATCGATGGGCTTTTTGGCTGCATGCATGGCCAAAGAGCAATGTCTAGAGCTCGAGCAGAAGTTCAAGCCCTGCCTTCCAGGTTGATGACTACGAAATTCACGGAGTCCTTCGGAAGCGGCCAACGATGCTAGTTCTGCACAGAGCATGACATGGCAGTGGCCAAGAGCTAGGTCAACCATTATGCGTCGAACCGTCAGAGTGCAGATTTATCACCGTAGGATCTTTGGTTCTGCTGACAGCATCGATACCACTTGGCTCTCAAGTGTCCGCACCCATGCGGTCTCGAAGTGCTGGCTGACTACACCGTTTTGACCACCAAATACTTCTCGAAATTCAGTCTTGCTGATAGTTACAGGAACTTGCGGAACATTGTTCTGAGGTTTTGCAGCGCAGGTCAACTCGCGAGCTCTCTATGCATCCACGACGCTAGCCTTCGTGAGCACGTTGGGGTTCAGTCATTAGTGTTCTTACGATTTGCGTGGAGCTGTGAATCGCGCCAGGAAATGTTGCTTCTTTCTTTTGGCGTGCCTGTTTGCCAGCACACATGTACATATCCTAGGCCCACTGCTCGTCACACCGTGGCGCCCCATGCGCCTCTTTCTACGGTCAAGACTAAGATGATGTCGATTTTGCTCTAGCAGTTTTCCCTCACTTAAAACCACGATATAACAGTTTGCGAAGGTTGAAAACTATTGTTGGTCCCGTCCTTGTACTTGGCGGATGCCGAATGCTTTTGCAGCTCGGTGCTTGCCCGCAGGCAGAATTGGCAGTAGTTGCAGTAGAACATGATGAGGGTCGGTCTTCCCTCCTGGCACCAGGGCAATGACCAAGATCTCACAGGGTTCCTCCGACAAGCATAAAGAAAAGGCAAATGCCTCGACAAACTGCGATAGGGATTTCGTCGACCCATCCAGAAGCTGGATGTCAAAGTCCGGCGCTGGCTTGCCAAGCAAGTCTTTGGCCATTGCGCTTCAGCTCAGGTCTTTGAGCCAGGCTGAGCCAGAGACGCTTGCCGTGCATTTCGCTCGCAAAAAAACGATCTGCGAGTGAGTCTGGGGTTGCGGCATGGAGACGACTTCTTGAGATGACCTGATGTCGACATCGAAACGTGCACGTCCAGGTCTAGCTCCAAGAACCAGGGTCTCTGTGATCTCCAATTTGACCTAAGGCTCGTGCATAAATCCGAAGATGCCGTCTGACGCCATGAGCAGATATTGCTGCCCAGGACGTCGCCTTGGCTCAGAGGGCCAGTTTTCAATGACATGAGGCTGCACCCTGGCGATCAGGTCCAATAAGTAGCCCGACACTATCGTCTGGATTTCAGGAAGGCCGGAGATGATGTGGCCTTCCGCAGGTCCCTGGCTGACTTGCTCGTATCACATCTCGGGATCTTCCACCAAATCAAAGCAAACAAGATATCAGACCTGTGGCTTTGCCCAGTAGTCCCCCAGCGAACGCGTTGTCGCCTGATCAGCACCAGCACCACCAATGCAATCAACATCGAGAGCTGGCCAGAATCCAGACAGGGGCTGGGAAGGCGCGTCATCGATTCCGAGGTCCAGACGAGCCGTCCAGGAGCACCTGCACAGGCTGCCAAAGCGGCTGCCGTCCGCAGCGCCGTAGCTGCTGTCCATCTATGTTTATCTATCTCTCGATCTGCACCCATCTACAGATGCATCTACAGATGCATACTTCGTTTGGGTTACCTATAACCAATGGACCTATAGATGTACTCATGGATCCAGATACCTTGCTATACACCTAGTGTGCACATACATACATGCATACCTACCTACATACATACATAAATACATACATACATACATACATACATACATACATACATACATACATACATAAATATATGAATACACAAACACACATACACACATACACACACATGCATGCATGCATGCATGCATGCATACGTACTTGTCCGTTAAGTCAGTGTATGTCAGTGTATGTGTGTGTATATATATATATACATACACATATCCATATTTATATCTACATATATATATATATACAGAAATGTCTATAAATATATATACATGTGTATATATGTGTGCTTATATGCTTGACCAATATAAAAGTTTTGACATACAGACAATATACCATGAACATGTACCGTGGAGAGGCGGAGAGGCCACAGGTCCATTTTACATGTCCAGCGTGGTGGAGTAGTTAATCTCCGGGAACAAATTTATACTACTGTAGGGTTCTCGGCTTTTAGGATCTTGTGTGAGGAGTCTAAGGGGGAAAGGGGGTTGCGGTGTCTCATATGTTGAGTTAGAGGCCGCGTGGCGCAGTACATATATATATATATACACACACACATGCAAATGTGGGCGAGTGTGTATATATGTACATAGAAGATATATATATATATATATATGTTCATTTATTTATTTATCTATTTATATCTATATTTATATTTATATTAGGTATTTATGACATGTACGTCTGGCTTCCTCCAAGAGGTTTACGGCTTTCTTGCATTGCAACATCCAAGCAATGAAAGCCAAAAACTCAAGCACTCAAACACTTGAGCATGAGTGTGTCAACACGGGTAGTTCACCGTAAGGAATGGGTAGCACATGAAAATCAAAGTCATAAGAGCGCAGGTCCCTGAGGTGCAGCGTGTATATATCTGGATGAGTGTTTCGCTGTGTTCGTTTACTTGTATTTACGTAGATGTACATGGCACTGTATGAAGATAGACAGACAGCTAGATGGATGGATAGGCAGGTAGACAACAGATAGGTCGATGGATAAATACATCCAGTAGGTAGGCAGATAGATAGGTAGGTAGGTAGGTAGGTAGGTAGGTAGGTAGGTCGGTGGCTAGGTATGTAGGTTTCAGCATCTCAACCCCTTCTGCCGCAGCCTCCGGTTGTGACGCGCTTATCCGGAGTGAGGCTGCCTTGACTCAAAAACTCCCCACACAGGCCCCACCACACTCTCGTTCCGTCCCTCACGCAATTCGACACCAGTTCGTGAAACTAGCTTGACGCACATCACTCGACTGCGCTGCCGGCTGTGGAGAGAATGCTGCAACAGATGCTGCTTGCCAGCAAGAGGCCGGCTAGTCTTACTCTACTCCGCGTACTGGATGAAAAGTGTGAAGTAGCTTCCACGCACGATCCAAAGACTCTGAAGCCTCTGCACTTGACATCACGCTTGACTGCCAAAGGATCCGGCCACCTGCCGCAAGCACCCTCCGGAGCTCCTCCGGCTTATGGGAGAGTCTCAAACAAGCTTCCGTGTTGTTTCGGACTTTCGACACTGCATCAGCCTGAGGCATGTGTAGGAGTGTAGGTTGGACGATGCATCGATGCTTGCAGAGCTACAGTGCATCCTGTTCCGTCGATCTTGCCTCTGAAACCCCACATTTTGCAGACAGGACATGACACAGGGCTCCAGCTCTGCAATACCGCCCTGAGAGTTTCAGCTCTGCACCTCCTGCGTCGCACTTTGGACGTTGTGGTCGGAGGAGAGATCCCGTGCGGTTCCCTGTTCCGCCAGCACCTCAAGCTCCGAATTGAAGCTTTCACAGGAGCAGACCGAAGATGTCGGCGAAGTTTACACAGCTCGAGCCGAGGGGCACATCTGCAGTCACCACAGTTTGCCACCACAATGCTGGTTGGTGACACCTGCATGCCGTTGAGCACCGGGGTCGTCCAACAAGATGACACATTGCAGAAACCCTAACATAGCACGCTGTGCTGCGAATCCGGCCGCGGCCGCGATGACACAGGCACCAGAGGCCCAGAGAGGAAGGCCTCAACTGCCATCGCTTGTCACGCTGCTAGTGGTTGCGTTCACTCCGAATTTCAGAAAGCATTGGCCTGCAGACTGTTGCAGCAGGTCTGTCTGGACGAAAGCTTCCACCAGCGCTGATTCCAGATGGCCTGCGTGAACATCATATATAGGCATATGGGATTACGACAGCTACATCCGATCCTCAGGTGTTGGGTAACACTGTCGAAAAGCACAGACTGAGCATGCAGAAAAAACTCGAGAAAGAAGTTGCAGGACCCTTCCACCTTCTGCAAAGTGCTGAGACCTCGCAAGCTGTGTCGGCAGGTGCCGGCCTCGAAGCTGTCACAGCCTTTCCCGACCCGCTTCTTCTTTGCATGGCTGAGACTCCAACGCACGAAAGCTGCGCAAATCTCCCCGCACTCGCCGTGCCCATCCGCCACACCTCGGGATGCCAATAACCGCCAGCCAGAAGCTAAACATCACACAGGCATGAGGCTCAGAGTCCGGCCGTAGAGTGCCACCCGGTCCTGGCCTCCCAAGCGCACACCGAAGGTGTTGACCATGTCCTCCACGATGAAGTACGAGTCCTGCACGACGGGAGAGCAATCTTCTGCTCGTCGTCCAGGGCTGCGAGCAAAGCTTGCGACCTGTTGCTTGACATTCTTCGGGAAGCTCTTGTTTTGGAACTGGGCCTCAAAAGCATCTGCGGCATCAGTGCTCTCTAACTACTTTGCACCACTCCAACGTCAACACAGCTGAGTGCTGTGCAGCCCCGCATGTCGTGAAATCCTCACATGGCACGCTTTCCTGCCAGCTGAGGATCATTTAAGGTTGCCTGAAAGTGGCAGTTTCATTGCCGCCTCCGGTGCCATGGACCGACCATCAGTCCTGCGACATGTGCGTGACTGTGCGAGGTGTTTCTTCCAAGTCTCGGGAGTGGCCCAGACTCGTGAACCCAGGTCCCCACCTGCTCGGTTTGAGCACAAGCCATCGTCCACTGCATTGCCGGCGAGTGTTCACTTGTTCCAGAGCCCAACAGCAACGTCAGCATGGATATTCAGCACTACATCCCGACATCTCGATGCCCACGCTCTGTCAGAATTTCTCGCGTTTTACATACCGTCAAAGGTTCGGTCTATCCCCATGTCGTGTCTCTTTTTGCGGCACCTTTGCTTGACAAATGAAAAACCAGCAAATTAGCTGGTCTTGAAACCACTTTGTTACAACTACCATCGGGAGGGCCCCATGGACACGCAATACCATCTTCACATTGACGTGCATAGAAACCCTCTCATTGTCCTTGGGGATGGGTCGGCCTCATTTTCTTGAAGGCAATTGACGGCCAAACGCACGCTCAATGGAAGAAAAACCCACTTGGATCCAGTTGGCTGTGCCAAGAACTTGGATACATGCGGCTGTATCTGCAGCCCATTCAATACATCATTCGGAACCAATGACCACACCTTCGGCATTCTGTGCGATCTCTACAGAAGTGCTTCATTGCACAATTCGTAGAGCTGTCTGAGCTCTCTTGAACCTACCGCAGGACAGTCACATCGAGAACTTGGACGCAGTTCCATCGTCCGGCTGCAGTTTTGCTGCCTGCAAAGGCGAGTAAAACCCGGTGTAAAGCAATGTTTCGAACGGTCAGCTCTTTCGGATTAAACACATTCAGCTCACAAGGTAAACAGACCGATTTGTCCCGAGCATGCGACCCCACAGTCGCTTACTCAAAACAACCTACCGGTGTCTATGAAAACTCAACAACGATTCTTGCGGAAATAGTATGGACACGAAAACTTGTGCAGGACACATGGCACATGTCAGCCGCAATGCAAAGAAAGCCGCGCTGAGAAATCACCAAATCAGACTAAACATGAGATCAGAATCTCTCTCCAGACTTCATGCTCACACCTCTTGACTGGCGTTCCCAGCCCCCATCCCCCTCCCCCCCCAATGGTATGGTCTGGTAGGGGAAGCGGGGGTGGGGGGGTGCTGCTGGGTCAGAGAGGGCCGTAATCTTACGCAAGCCCTACGCAAGCCATAAACCCTAGAACGCATGTTGCTGTTTATATAAACCTTGACCTGTACTTATACACCAAACCCTAAACCCCGCCTATATGCAGGATCTAAGCTTCAAGCAGAACATAAACCGTCACCCCAACCATTCTACACCCAAAACCCTCCTTAAGCTCTTGTCGACTCGAAGCCTTACAACTTGTAACCTTAAACCCTAAACCCCAAAGTCACAAGCTTAAGCCAAACCCTAAACCCCAAAACCCCCAACCACACCACAGGGGGAAGAGGGACCCCACACCCCACCCACAGAGAGGGCGGGGCATCCTGGACCATGGACCATGGGGGGGGAGGGGGAGGCCGCGGAGCGCCTGAATATATATATATATATATATATATATTTATTTATTTATTTATTTATTTATTTATTTCTTTATTTATCTATTTATCTATTTATTTATTTATGTATGTATGGTACCCCAAATTATCTACCGCTTTTGCTGCAAATCCTGGGCATCGGCCCTCCGATCGTTTTCAATAGGAATCCCCTTTGATGTTGCTGCTTCATTCCTTTTTGCTGTGGATCCTTTCCCTTTCTCAAATCACGATGTGCTGGCTTGAAACTCAAGCTGGTTCAAATCATGTCCAGCCGCGCCCCCAAAACCCAACCGGACCTTGAACCGGCTGGAGTTTCAAGCCGCTTCAAGCTGTTTCAAGCCATCCACACTGAAATCTAAGATTCTACCAAAAACTTCCCAAAAATCTTCTTCAATCTTCAGTGATCCGACTTTTGTTTTAAGCCATTTCAGAAGCCATCCACCCCGAAATCAAAGATTCCGTAAAGCTTTCTCCGAAATCTTCAATCTCTTCAGTGTTTGGCGATGCGGCCGGGAACTCAAGCCGTTTCAAGTAAGCAATCCACTCCGAGATCGAAGGTTCCCGCAAAACTTTCTCTGAAATCGTCAATCTTCAATGTTTGGTGATCCGGCTTGAAACTCAAGTCGTTCCAGCACTGTCGACCATTTAACCATTTCAATGGTTTGCAAGTTTCCTAGTCTAAACAAGCATCTAAACTATCTCAATCTAGTTTTGTATTGGTCGGAACCGTACCTAACTTCTCCATTTAAATACCTCTGTCAATTCGCGAAGCGCCCATCTAAACTGTCGAATTTCGCTTCTGCACTATCAGACTAACCTTCCGGATAATGTCAAACCTCTTTGAACTTGGACAAGCTTGAAGGATTTAGGCAACAAATACTTCAAATACGTTCGAAGCTTTCACCTCCCAACTCCCTTTGGCTATATGGTTGGTGCAAGCTTGTTTCTCTGCCCTTCTAGGCGATGTTAGCGACCTTCGCCTCTCGAAATGTTCTTAAATACCTGTCTGTAGTAATAATATCTGGTTGGTGCAAGTTTGTTTCTCTGCCCTTCTAAACGATGTTACTGACATATGCCTTTCAAATTATCATAAATACAGCTCTGTATTCGTCTCTGGCCTTATGTTCACTATCGTACTACCTCTTCTAGTTATCTAGATGCAGATCTATACCGTCTGAACCCTAGCCTGTCCAAGTAACTTTCGAATTGGATTGTTCCCTTGGGAAGGCTTGGACAGTCTGTGAACATATCAACAACTTGAATCAACTGGACTACGCCACCCAAATCACGTCATTCTGCCGCGTGAGATATGCCAACCCTGTTCTAAGATAAATGGCTACCCTGTTGATGCAGACACATACCCCTTTGACATATAAAGCCAGTGTTTGATCGCGTACATCCCCGTTGATCTCTGTGAGTCCGTGAACGAAACGATTTCAGACATGTATAAGCGTTTCAGCACAAGCTACTCAAGCCCATCAGGCAGAATCTACGAGCTTGACGAAGAAGCTCTGTTAAGAACCAGGACGTTTTCGAATCAGATTCAGTAAGGATCCTAACGGCTAAACCCTTAGCCTGCAACGAACTTCCGGAGAGTCCAAGATCCCTTAATCAAGGAAGAGTCTCGATGCGTTACACTTCAGAGGTTCTCTTATAAGACTTTAGGACCCGTCACCTCCGTTTTTTAAGCTTCTATTGGAACTCTATAGCGGTTTCCGTTTTATCCCAAAAAAGGAGGGTTTGGAGTTGCATAGCTATGCCGCTGTATTCCCTGATTCTGGGTTCGTCCCTTAAGTGTTGGCTTGGCGCGATGAAGATTTTCTGCTCCAGCCGATGCGGAGTTCGTCTTCATGTGCTGGGAATATCTCTTCTGATTGTTCGATCGGATGAACATGGTACGATCGCCAGGTTTCATCTGGTGCGCCCCTCCGGCGATCAGAGTATATCAGAGTGTCGGTTCGGAAGTGTGAAGATTGGAGATGGTCGAATTGTGATCTGTGGCCGATTCCCACATTGAGGTCGCTCGAAAAAGGTTGCTCGTGCGGCTTTGGCCTGTTCAGCGAATCCCGAGCGGCGGAGAGAGTAGAGACTGATACGTATATAGGTGTACATATTAAATATTCACTTAGTTATTTCTATGCACACATATCCGGTAAGAGTGTTTATTTTTTGCTGTCGTCCCCACGGGTGGGTTTATTTTTTTGCTGTCGTCGCGGGGGCGCGTTTATTTTTTGCTGTCGTTGCGGGGGGGGGGGGGCAGTTATTCTTTTGCTGTCGTTGCGGGAATGGGGATTCACTCACTCACTGGCTTCCTGGGTCCGCGCAACCACAACAAAAAACAACATAAAGCAATTACAGCAAAGAATAAACACGGGTTCCACACATATTTTTACATACATACATATACATACATACATACATACATACATACATACCTACATACATACATACCTACATACATACATGTATACAGCATACATACACACATACATACATACGTGTACTCATATGGTGCTTGACTCGGGTAGATGAAACATGGAGACGAAAACTTGACTTCGTGATGGTTGATCATGTTTCTCTTTCGGGAACTCCTGGGTCTGATAGGCCGGCAAGGAAATTTCTGGATCTTATGAACTCAGATGAAATAGAAAGCTCCAGAAATCGTAATTTTAGATGCTTCCAGCTTTCACAGGTTGGGTTAAGCCGTTAAGCATCGGACCGGACATCCATGCAGTGTAAATTCTTCGTATGTCCGCGGTCGAAAATGTAGGTCCGCCGTGAAATCGGACTTATCCTTGTACAGGATTAGCTGCCAAAACGCTCCCCAAGTTTCGTCGCATCTGCTGATGGGATACCAACACCGCTTCCCTACCGGAAAAAACAGTGAATAGCAACGTATCAGTCCGCTTCCTGCAAGGACTCGGTGCCTGGAACGCCAGAGGTTCCATAGGAAGTTCGGACAGTGTGTGCATCGTGCTCTGCTGCTGGCAGGCAAGCTCCTGAGCATGCAAGAACCAGAAGATCAGGCTGAGCCAGCAGCAGCTGCAGCAGCAGCAGCAGGAGCGGCATCAGCAAGAACAGTCATCAGAGTAGATTCCGTCTTCATTCTTGAGTCTATTCCCCTCGTGCCGAGAAACAACTTTCTGTGCATGTCCACCATGAGGCAGTGGCTAGAATTGCCGGAGCTCCACAATCCGGTCTACTCAGAAACAACCCCTGCGAGCGCCGGTCCTTCAAGTCCACGTCCATTTCCAGGCCGCGGTCATCCGCGTCATCACGCCAGGCTGCTGTGGCAGGATCCTTGCGCTCTTCGTCAGTCGAAAACCCAAGTACTCCATAAGCGCGTCAGTTATTGACTGCCGTGCAATTTCGGTCAACGTGTCGAGTTGTGGTGCTCTAGGCCCCGCGGCTAGTCACACTGCGCACTTCAAGTCCGTGTTTGCGAGGGCAAGAAAGCTGGCAGAGTCAATTACTGAAGTAGCCTGGGCAATGTTTTCAGGGAGGAGCCTCAAACTCGGCGCTGCAGAATGCAGCAGGAGACGGCGAATCCTCTGATCAAACCTTTCAAAGCTCCTTGTAGCGGTGCATCCGGCCAGCGATTTCTGCAACCTGCTTCTGCTGCAGGCCTTCCGACCCCAGCGGCGAGAAAGGCATTGCCAGTACGCTGACGAGGCTCCGGTAAGCCTGGGATGAGTTCTCTGTTACACCAACAACTTCAACAGCACTTCAACTGATTCAAAAGAAGGCAATGGCGATGGGTCAGGCAAAGCAAAGATAAAGCCAAAACTGAACGAGTGACCTCGATTAATGGATCATGGTCCTCCATGATCGCATTTGCATCGTCTGCATCGTGCATTTGGCTATCGGCATCAAAACTTGGGAACTCAAAGTGTGGGTCGGCAACGAGGGTCAGCAACTCCAAGCTCCGCCCTGGCGCGGACAACCCTGTCAACAGCAGCTGGCCAAAGCGATGATTGTTGAAAATGCCACGGACGAGCAATACCACCAGGTAGTACGCAAACGGCTTCCACCTGATCATCTGCTTCCTGTTGAGTACAACAGCACACTCCACACGTAGTTGTGCCTGGAGCACGAGCCTGGGCTTGACTCACAAACGACTTCGCGATCTTGGAAAGCAACAAACGAAAGCGTCAACAGCTGAACCAGTCAAGCTACATGAAAACCTCACAAGCTGACAGAGATTCGGCATCTGCCACTGAACTCATGATCAGTATCCGTGCCCTTGAAGGTAGCAGTGAAGTGAACGAGATTCCTGTTGATAGCACCGTACCCCTGATTCCACGAGACAGCATTCCACATCGGTCCAGCATGCCACGGACGATATCTTCACGTCCCGATACCTGAGCATGAGCGGACAAGGCTATTGAAATGCTACTTTCTCAGAGCATACTATGCTGTGCGAAGAGCTGCACTCTTGCTGAAGCAGCTGTGGCAAAGGCATGGAGAAACAACAGCAGAGTCTGCACGGCCGAGGTCTCGGCCGGACCAAACCGTGGCATGTGCAGTGGCACCAGATCTGACTGTAGCCACTGGTACGCGAGCCAGACATCCTCAGAGACTGAGAATCACGCTGACACGATCATTTCTTCGTGTTGACACACACACGCACACACACTCGTACACACATACACACACTGATGCTGGTCAAGGAGTTCTCATGATGAACGCACCGTACCGCACCTGCATCTCCATGCCGTGGCTGTTGAGCATTTGCTTCTGCTGTGGAGTTCAGTAGTTTCCGATCCGCTTGTGGTCCTCTGCTGACATCTGTCGGAATCCATCTCAAAGGAGCGGCGCAGTCGTGATGTTGTTCTTCCATGCTGTTGTTATCTCCCCGGCGCACCAAACCTTGGCCGGCTCGTTCTATGACAGCTTTCAAAGGTTTCGTTATGTTGAGCATGCCCTCTCCACGCAGATTCTTCTTGTAACCAAGGCTACAAGGCTTGAGCGATCGCGTGTCCACGCCGTGTGCTTTACGTATTGGGGTCACACACTGATGCAGTGCCAGGTGATTGAGGGCTGACCCCAAGCGCAAATTCCTTCAATCAGTCATCTTTAGTCCACCAGGTTCAAACCCCTCCTCTTCCTATTACATTGTGGATCGAGGAGCTCGCTTAAGGACCTCCGGCGTCAACACTACGACCACACTGCGAGTCGACGTGCGAACGATGTCAAACAGCAGGTCCAAATTTTCAAGTTGATCGCAGTCGAGAAAGACACGTGCCTGACTGTGCCTGGCCACAAGGATCTTAATGAGTCGACAGAGGCTGCCAGCACCGCCTTTGTGATGGCAAAGGAAAATGCCGAAGAGGAGCTTCTTGTTGAGATGGCCCAGAAGGGTTCGAAGCAAAGCCAGCCCACCGACGACCGCGAGCCCAAGAACGGGAATGCACAGTAGCCAGCCCAAGACCGAGTAGGTTCGCTCCTGGTCGTGGTTGAGCAAGGGGGCTGCACCGACGAGCACCATGAGCAAGAAGCTCGTGAGAAGGAGATCCACATGATTTGCCTGTTCCGTTCGCCAGGGATACGTCCTGACTTGCAACAGAAGGCTAGCCAGCAGTATGAAAGCCATCCCAGGGACCTGCAACTCGGGGATGTCGACAGTCACAATGGGCAACAATGCGACAACACCATTGCGGCACAAGACTAAAAGGCCGTAGTAGTACTGCTCTGGCTTAAATCGATGGAACAGGAATCGGTAGCGATTTATCATACGAAGGCCCCTGCCGCTTGCAACCCGCGATGGGTACATGAAAGTGATATAGGCAGCTCCCACCAGAATTGGCAAAGGCTGAGTCACAAGTCCCACCATTGCCAGCGCGACCAGAAAGGCATGCTCATCTGTTTCGTAGCAAACAATACCCGGATCTGACAAAAGCGAGGCAGTTCCGTTCGGATTCGGTGTGCACTGAAAAGGACTCAAGGTTGTCAGCGTTACAGGAAGGAAAAATGCAAAAAGGAACAGTCCGCACTGGTTCAGAGTGGTGTCGATGGGCTTCGGGCGGAAGCAGAGCCTCGCAACTAGCCAGGTGACCAGAATCAACGCGCAGGCAGCTGGGCAAAAAGTCAATCGACTGAGAAACTTGACGACCGGGCGGTCTGTCCCGTATATGCAAGTGATGCGGACGAAGTCCAGGTCCAGGGCGAGAAAGTTTGTGAACTCAAGGAGTCGCTTCACAGGATGCTGCCAGGCCAAAGACAGCTGCCGCATGGAACCAAGGGTCTGAGCTGCGACGATCATCTGACTTGCCACCGAAGCCGCAGTCAGCAAGTTGAAGCCTCAGCTTGAAGGCAGATGACGTGAAGAACAGACAACTTTCATGCATTGGGCGGCCTTTGCATGCGAGGCACTGACTTGACTTGGCTCCATTTTCAAGACTGTCACGACGAACAAGCCACAGGGAAGCAGAGTGAAGAAAGCCAGCCCCGGTAAGAAATCTGTGCTTTCACAGGGTAGGCACACTCCAGCCTCACCATCACTCACGGGAAAATGGTTGCGCTTGCAGTTGTTGCACGCTGGGCCTTCTCTTCCGTCTGCACAGGTGCTCAGTTTGCCCAAAGGGCACTCGAAATGGCTGCGGCAGCGCAGGACTGACGCGTCGCATGTGCGAGAATGATTGAAGATGTTCACATCTGCCCAGAAGCCAGCCTGCTGCAGTGGAGGGCCGAGACCCGCGGGGCAATACAAGCCTGCTGGACAGGTCTCACAGCGCTGATTGCACAGAAAGGTGCCTTCGCCACATATGCACTCGGACTCGGAAATCGCTCCGCTCTCTCTTGTGATCTGGTTGCCCTCGCAGGGGAAGCAGGTGAGCCCCGTGTGAAAGGCATATAACTTCCTGGATGGCACCTCTCGCACACCTCCATGCCCATCCGTGGGGCCACAAAGCCAGGAATGCATGGACTGCACTCAAAGGCGCCAGGGTCAGTAGCAAAGTGGCCTTTCGCACATGGCATACATGACATCCCCAAGCCGTCTGCAAAGGTCCCCGGAGAACACATGACAAACGAAGCATTGCCTCCAGTGCACATGGCACCATTGGGACATGCTTTGCATTGTCTGGACAACCCGTCTTGGTAAAAGCCAGGTTCACACAAAGACAATCGTGCTGGAGCCTGAAAGCCACGGGATCCATCCATCCAAACCAGCTTTCGCTCGAAGGTAAAATTTCCAGTGGATGCAGAAAATATTGCAGCGACGAAAGATTGGGTCTGCTGCTGAAGGCCCACAACCTGCACGTTTAGCAGATTGTATAATCCGAGCCGGTCACCGTTCCCATCGAAGCTGACCTCACCAGAAACACCGGAAAACCGTGTCTCTCGAAGTGCTTCCAGAAGCACCTCGCCTCGAATCGAACTCTCGGGCAATCCCTGCCGCAGAAGCTGGTTGATTGCAACAAGAAAGGTATAGACGGCATCAAAGCATAATGCGGCCCAGGTAGTTGTCTTGCTAGTGTCGCCGATGACGCTCGCAACTGCCGCGTGATCCAAAGGCTCTTCCATCTTGTCCAGACTGTACGCTCGGATGGAATCTCTACTCAAAATGTCAGCCACATCGATCCTTGACCAAAGCTGCAGGAAATCTGAAAAGCGGGATCCTCTGCCAGATGGCAAGAAAGTCATGAAGCCCACCGGAAGAGCATTTTCAGCAACATCATACAGGTCCGTACCGACGAACTGCCAGTTGCCACCCAACATGCCCTCGTCTTTCAGAACAGGCAGTATTTGAGAAGCCATTCGAGGCTCCACAGCAAGGATTACGAAATGGGATCCTAATTGACGCAGTGATGCGAGAGTTTTCCGTACTTCGTCCACATCAAACACCTGAGGCATGTACTGCAATGGTTGCGACTTCACCCTGTCCGGTTGGCCCTCTTGTTGTGCTCTCTTCTGGATTTCCTGCACAAGCCCATGCCCGAAGTCTTCTGTAGAATATAAGCAAGTTACTAAAGGAATGTCAGACTGCACGATCCACTCCCATAGGGCGAAGGCCTGGAGAGTGTCTGGTGGTGCTGTTCGCATGAAGTATGGATATGCGGCCTTGTTCGAAAGAGCAGGGCTTGTTGAACCGAAGGATATTTGTGGCACCTTCCGAACAGCTGCCAACGTGGCAATCGGAGCGCTGACAACAGATGCCCGTGCACCAATCAACCCCACCGCAGGCTGTGCTCCATCCAAACCCAACATTAAGTCCAAAGCTGTGGCCAAGCCAACATCGGGCTGCAGGTGTGTTGTACCGATACGCAAACTGACTGTGCTTGCATTTTCATGGACACCACCTGGAATGTCGATTACAGGCGTTCCCAACCTCGCTGCTAAAGAGACATCCCAATTTTTCCGGTAATCCAGAATGGCAGCAATGGTGGCCACCAGCTCCTCCGAACCAGTAGCTGTCCAACCTGCGAGGGCACCTAATGTGATCTCACCCACAACACGGCCGGTCAACCAGACAAGTACAAAGGCGCGATGCCACACAGTAAGTACACATTGCCTCGCTTTCATGGCGTCACAAGGTCATCTTGAACTACCCCCCTTACTCCTCTGATTGGCTACCTGGCTTGTGGCCATGGCAACTGCTTGGACAATGTCATGGACGACTGCTGTTTGAAACTATCTGTTGGAGCACAACTGCAGCTCTACATTGCCAAGTTCACGTTCACCAGAGCATTCGGACATGAATATTGAAAAGGCACGGGACAAAAACCGGAGAGCCCGACTCTACAACACCCCTGCCCAGCAGGCAAACATTGTGAAGCTGAATGCATTGCAACCGGCTCTGCAGCCGTTGCCATTCGTTTGCCCATCAAGCACCTCGAGGAGCCAATTGCCAGTGCTCTTCAACTGCCAGCAAGCTATCCGGCGAGATATTCCAAGCCGATGCAACAGGGGATGAGCCTTAGGACCTTAGGACAAGTACACGCACGCATCCCCAACTTTTGTGCGAATGTTGTAACCGGATAAATCTGCCCCGATGCAAATGCATCTTGAATGATTTTATAGCGCTAGAAAAGGAAATCGAGCATGTCTGGTGTTGCAATGCTGATTTTTATTCCGAAACAATTTGATAAACTGTGACACTCATCTCTAATTAATCCAACCCCATGTCGCTTGCCATTCAAATACACTTTTAGATGAAAATGAATGTTTAATTTTCTTTTGTCGAGCTCCTACTATTGGTGTTGTAAGCGCACCGCTGACGCTGCGTTCACATCAAAACCCGAAAGCGTTGACCAAAAATCCTGGAGCGGAGGTGCCTTGGTTCATACTGATGTGACGATGTTCCGGTTTTCTCTCTATTTCTTCGATATCTTCTAACCGAATTCAATTTTTCTACATGCACAAGGCCAGACCCGAGCCGCTGTGCTTCGCACTGGGCCGGCACGATCCACTGTAAATTGCAGTAGATGCGCTGTGTGGGTCCGCGGAAAGCTGCACACGAATCAAGCCGCCTCGATTGCATTTTGCACCAAACGCAATGCCCACTGCCATCAGCGTGATGAGTCCAGAGATGGGTAGGGTGAAGGGGGGCTTGAAGGGAGCTTAAGGGCGAAGCATCTTGGAAGCAGCCTTGAACTACTAACCTCATCCTCAATTCAATGTCAAACTTCCATCGCTTCACCCATCGGACTCCTATCGCAATTTCAATATCCGACTGCGAACATTGGTCCATCGGGACCTCAGTGTACATATTGAAATCACGCATCGATTTCATTTCCTTGTTCATGCCAATTCTCTGGGCTTCTTCGGGAGATTCCCGAGTAACATCCCAGATCACTGGCTCTGAGAGTTTGATTTCTTGACGCAATTCTCCTTCATCCATGTTGACATGAAGGGGAACCCAAATGCCGTTCTTAATAGGTGCTTCAGTCACACCAATAAGTCCAGCTATGTAGTTTACCATAATCGCTACCTGACAAGAAGCAACGTACTGTGAACTGCCGAAATCCTCTGAACCTTTTTAGGGGAATCAGGGACCGGAGTGTCAGGGTAAATGCGACTCGACTTGGACGACGACTCCTCGATTTCATCACCAGCTCTGTGAATGCCAAGAGAGAAAAGCAATTCTGGTTCGGAGATCTCAGACCTCTCAATCGGTCATTCCTAAAGCTCAATCTGTTCATGTTGTTCTTCAATAAGTTCGCTTGGATCAAGAACGCTTGCGAGGGATCAATCAAATCATCTTCACCATCTTCGTGGGGATCATCAGGAATCTCACCATCATGATCACCAGAGATCTCAATCTCCCGAACCTTGCTTCTAGGTCTCTGCAACGCATCCCATGCCTCAGAGTAAACGATGTCAGTAAACTCCGCGTCTGCTACTCGTGACTTTAAAGGCAATGCTTGAAGCGTCTTCACAGGATCAGGCTTCCACTGCAATGATGGGGAGAATCTCCTAATGGCTCTGACATTGCGGGCTCTTTCAGGGAGAGCTTCCGCAATCTCATCGGCTTCAATGTCTCTACCTAGCCACAATGCTTCTTTCCAAAGGATATCCGACTTCTTCGCTGTTTTGGGAGCAATCACCTTGGCCTGAATTGACTCACCAAAGACACACAATCCGCCTTCGTAATTCATACCCCAACGGCGAAAATACAAGGTACGACCGTCCGAATGTATCAAATTAACGATTTAATAACCATTGGGCATGTTTCACTGCCCATGGATATATCGCAGAGTCTGAGTCAATTTCGAGACCGGTATTGTGTTCGAGTTGGTAAAGCAATGACCGCAATTGGCCATAAAAGGTTTTCTGAAGCTGGCGCACTGAACCTTGGGACTGCGAATGGGGCTGCACGAATACTCAATCCGACACACGCGGGTGCACAAAAACTTCAATGACGGCTCTTGGTCATATTGAAGAATGCCAAAGGCTCTGCCACATTCGTACATGAACTCTTCAATTCCGCCTAATCGTCTTCACGTTTGCTAGGAACCACTACCAGAAATCCCACGCCAGTGACAATGTCAACAGCTGACAAGATCTTGCGCAAGGGAAGCTTGGGATCCATAGCGTGGAGGCAATAATCCACTTGAATGACAAGTTGGCGATCCGGTTGTTTCTTAGATTCTTAGATGCACCATGTCTACCTTTGGCTTTGACACAATGAGGACACCAATCTCGATACGGAAGATGTGTCAATTCGTGCTGCCTTCTTTCGGATGCTGTGGGCTCAGATGGGATTCTCCATCCTTTGGGAGCTCTAGCCGTAAGATCAACAGTCTCTTGAACGGGACTCTCAATCTCAACAAAGCTCGAAAGTTGAAACACCGAAGTTCTCTAGTGTAGATGCTTCACATGAAGGAACGCACTCACTCTTTCTTCGCGGGAGGTGCATGAAAGCTGTGTGTTTCTATGTTGGACCAGAACACGGCGAGAAGCAATCAAGGTTATCGGATGACGACAATGGTGCTGGGCATCACGGTCGCTATGCACTATACGAATCCAACACAAAGGAGTTTGTATCCAATAGTCCGTGGTTCGTTTTTGAGATGTTGTTGGGTCCATGCTTTAGAACAGCGGCACAATCACATCTTTCATGTCCCAGTTGAACTCAGGAAATGAACGCAATTTGTTCAGGAACACCTTTTCGCCTTCTTTGCTGGTGACCATGTAAGTGCGATCAACTTTTGATGGTTCATTTGCTTTAGAGGCGAAACAATGGGTTGGGCGGGCGGGCTTCATGAGACGGCGAAGGCATGTCTGGCAACGCTGGGGCAGCCTTAGCCTTAGCTTTGGCGTTGGACAATCGAAACCGTCCGGTTTGTATAGCCACTGACGGCGCCGACTGAAATCTCTTCGCCGGCTCCTTCGCCTTTTCCAACGCTTTGCTCTTCAATGGCTTCGTGTTAAAGGTAGTTCTACCGCAAAAGCCCCAGAAAAAATTTTGACAAGCCCCTGGTTGGAAACAAGCCGGTTTCTGGAAACCGCCTATGTCTGGACACAGCCCTTGGCAGGAAGAAACCCTGTGCAGGAAAGAGCCCCTTGCTGGAAACAGCCCTGGCCTGGAAACAGCCCCGGCCTGGAAACAGCCTCTGGCTGGAAACAGCCCCTGCCTGGAAACAGTGCCTGGCTGGTAAAAGCACGTGGGTGAAGCCTTGCACCCTAAACCCTAAATCCACGCCCTGAAGCTTATAGGTGTTGCCTTAAGCCCAACAGAAAAATGAAATGTAAAGCTTCAAGTTCAAGGTTTGAGCTTTTCTATCGGGAATTTCGACCAACAGACAGCGTCCCGTGGCTTTGCGAGTGCTTAAATCCAATTCAAGCATTCCGAGCACGATCCTAGGAGCCCACGCAGGGGCGCGGCATTGGGCGGAGCCCTGAAAAGCAAAACCAAACAGGCCATGTTGAACAGAACGAAAAAGCTTTCGCAAGTGACTAACACGACGACAACAAAGCTAAAACTTTGCTCTCTTTCACGCAACCGACTCTTGTGGTTTCCGCACGTTGTCTTCAGCAAGCTGCACAAAGAAAACGTCTGGAAAACTTGACAACCACCCAACTGCACGTTCCGAGCCTCGACTTTCACAACCACCCAACTGCACGTACCGAGTGTTGACTTTCACAACTACACAAATGCACCTACCGAGTGTTGACTTTCACAAGCACCCAACTGCACGTACCGAGTGTTGACTTTCACAAGCACCCAACTGCACGTACCGAGTGTTG